>JARYGA010045633.1:0-68340 GCA_030545235.1 Helianthus tuberosus | reverse complement strand
ACATCCTGTCACAAATCTGTGAAATACTTAGTAGATTATTCTCCAGCTCAGCAATGTAGTTAACTCTCTCAAACGTAACAATCCCATTGGATAACGTTCCTTCACGCACAATTCTACCACCTTGATTTCCTACAAATCCCACGTATCCTCCATTGAAATTTCTAACATCATACAACAATGCAGTCTTCCCTGTCATATGTCGAGATGCTCCACTATCCATAATCCATCTTGAAATAGCTCTCGGAAGTTCCTGCACATATCACAAACAATTCAATAAAGATGCCGATTCATGCTTCACGATTACCAACTAGGAAGCTCCGGCAAGTCCAAAATCTTTAGTGAGATTTTGATACTACCCAAGCCTCTTTTGACTCAGGTAACTGGACTTTAATGTGAGTTTTAGTAGTGTAAAGTGGCGGAAAATTTTTATCATTCATTTTCAAACTTTCATCTGATCCAACCTCAACCTTTTTGTATAAGAAAAACTCATCTATCTTAAGTTGACCAGTTGGTTGATTTTTCTTTTGAACATTCTTCTTCTCTGGTGGAGTAGAAGATTGTTTCTCCAATTTTTCATAATAATCCAAAGGAACATTCATCTTTACCGGTGTGGTAGAAGACGATTGTTTTTCCGACACTGAAACCTTTGGTTTATCAACAACTTTTGGCTTCCATGTTTGTTGAGATGATGCAACCCATTTGTAAAATTTGTCATTTTTAGTTACCAAGTTCTTAACAGGTTCAATTTTGACTTTTGTTTTCTCATTTTTCAAAACTTTCTCAACAACCATTGGAGCTTTGCCTTTTGAATCAACCTTCTTCTGTCGATTCTCAACAACTTCAGTCTTAGGCTTGGAGTTGGTGCAATTTCTTGCAATGTGACCAACTTTGTTGCATCTAAAACATGTACGAGTATCAACTACCCGACTTGTGCCTTCAGACTGAGGTTGTGAGGCCCTCTTCGCAAAAAAATCTTCATTTGATTTTGAAAAGATTTCATTTTCCTCACCTGTGTCACTTCAACCATCAAACAAATTCCAAACCAATGAAATATTGTATTTCATACTTGGGATTTGTAAAAATATGTGTATCGTTTGCACATATCAACTCTTGTTTGATTTTAAGCTTTAAATCGCTTTCTGGAGGGTTATACGCGCTCTGATGTGTAAATATAACCAGTTTAATCCAACGAACACTCCGGAATAGTGAAATAGGCTTAACATACCTTAAATAACCTTTACATAACTTAGAAATAAGTTTTAAAGGCTTTGGTATGGCAAAAAACAAGTTAATTCGCTTACAGGGACTAAACTTGACAAACTGCGAAAGTATGCCAATTTGAACTGTAACAGACATTCTGGAACATGACCATAAGTTAAACATACCATAAATATCCTTCACATAGCTTAGAAATAGGCTTTGAGGGGTTCGGTATGCTAAAATAAACTTTTGGGTCATTCAAGGACTAAAAGTGTCAAAAAGTGCACAAGTTTGCATTTTTGCGCATAACTCACGTTCTGAATACATCCGGGCATCCAAAAAATTTATGTAAGCATGACTATATTATGCTTTAGTGTTTGGCTTGCCAAAAATCCATTCGTTGCGTCATTTGGATCGTTTTTCGCGCTTATGCGCATTCCGTCGTAATTAAGCGAACATCGCGTTCGTACGACCAAACGAACCAACACCCGTCATATTTTTGAGCATGTTTCATGTCCACAATGTTTAGGCATCATTTTAGGGCCTTAAAGTTGGCTTTACGGGCCTTAGAAGTGTCGGAAATGGCCTTAAACACGTGCAGGGACTGAAACTGTCATTCTGCAAACTTATTTCTGATCTGTGCAGGCTAGGCGGCCCGCCTCAGTTTCTGAGAATCCTCACGCGGCCCGCGTCCTCCTTCTGGACCAGATTAACTGCATTTAACAGCAGATCCAGCTGTTTAATCCACACCCACACACTCACACATGCTTAGTCAGCTGATAAGAACCATTTTTTTAGCCACCATAACTTTCCGACACTTGTACGGATGCGATTATGGCACGATATTCGACAAACGATCTTAACGGTTACCCGAAAACTATAAATACCCCACCCCACAACCTCAAAACCCACTAGAATTTTGATCTTAGAAACTCTAAGTTGAAACCATTGTTTCATACCTGAGATTCTTGGATCGAGATTAGCATTCGGGGACCCTTCGTAAGTATTCTTTCGTTCTTTTATTGCTTTTCGAGTCTTTCGAGTCTGAAAGTCAAACTTTGTTTGACTTTCTACGTTGACCAGTTTATGGTCAATGCGAAGTTCGTTTGAACTTCGCAACGTGAGTGTAATCACGTTGGTTATAGTCCCTTGGGACTATGCCTACTGATTACCACGTTGTCTAGGGTCGTAGGGTAAGCGATCTAATAAATCGCTTATACCTCGAACCCGACCCATTTGGTAGATCATTAGGATCCGACCAAACACATTAGGTGACCATAGTATATAGGGAATAACCTTCCGAGGTTATACCTTATGGTCACATCGTTTAAGTAGTTGTATGATAGGTGACCATAGTATTTCACCCCCGAAGTTATAAAACTGAAAACAGTTAAGAGAAAAGGGGGAGCATGAACTCACAACTTTGCGTTCCTGTGCGTCGTAAACTTCACCGGATTTGCTTAATTAACGTCGTAACCTATACGCGTTTTCTTAACGTTAGTCACTAGACTTGTATCGCACAAGTACAGTCACTCTCTTTTGTATTTGTATTGTTGTGTTAAAAATATTTCATATTTTTAACTACGTATCTTACTTATATTATTTCCTCTAAAATAAATATAAGTCTTTTGTGTTTTGCACTTCGCACCCGAATTATGTATCTTGTATTTTGTATGTGTATTTTTTATGTTTATACTCCTCACGAGTATTTAGTATATTTTTAAGTCTTAATACGCTAGCACGTATAACACATACTATATACACTTAACACAAAAGTTGGTGATAAAATAATATATATATTTTTCTCAAAAATATATACATACTTAATATCCATTTTTATTTTTGAAGAAGTCCTCATTTCTTATCACCAAAAATTAGGGAAACCTTGGTAATACTTTTAAACACATTTTTAGGGAATAAGTTTCTCAAAAACTTATATTTTTCTAAGTGTCAAAATTTATAAAAATTTTGACAGAGTTTCCCCTAAAAATGGAGGTTTCCCATGTTTTCAAAACATGTGTTTATTTTCTTTTAAATCGTCAACAATCTCCTCATTCAACAATAAACAATATGCAACTAGTTTAATATGTTATTTACAAAACCGAAACATAGTTTAATATGTTATTTATCACATCTAAAGCATATTTTGATATGTTATTTATGAAACCAAAACATAGTTTAATATGTTACTTACAAATCCAAAGTATACTTTTAATATGCTACTATAAGGTTATTTGTTTAATCTTACATTTATTTATACAAATCACATTGGTTACACATTACATGATTTACATTGGACACATAAACATTATTGACATTAGTTATACATTACACGTCTTACATCTTGACATAAACATTTTGACATATTATTCAATACGTTTGGCAATTGGTTTAAACATAGACATATTACATTGTTGGTTGGTTTGAGTAAGTGATTAAGTAACGTGGCGTGTGTAATATGATACAAGCATGGTGGATACGCCGCTGGTACTTCCTATATATAAGTGTTTGTATGGTATTACATATTGTATCGTTATCTGAATCATTTCAATTTGAGACATATAACATTTTATACAAATAACATACTTTTCACAAGACATTAATTTACAAACAGCTTATATTATACAAACTCATTTTACATGGTTATTCATTTAACCATACATTATTCTCTTATTTATACATATCATCTGACCTTATCATTTTTCAAATGATTTACAAGACATATCAAAGTACGGGGTTCATGACTAAACATTTTCTCAAACATAAGTCATGAATCCTATTTTCACAAAACCTATGTATCTCACAGGCATTTTTATGCTGACGTACCTATTTTTACACATGTTTCAGGTACTGCTTTGCAATGATTGTTGATACATGCTACATTTAGGATGGACTCATGCCTTAGCAACTTTAAAACTTGGAAGATCATAGTTGTATTTATTTGATTGTATTAAAACAATGAGTTCATTTGTTCAATAAAACAGAATTTATTTATGCCATGGTTATGAAACAATAATTCTGTTACAACACTCCCCGACGTTTCCGCCACGTCTAGTTACTTTACGTGGTCGGGGTGTGACAGAAAAGTTGGTATCAGAGCCAATGGTTATAGGGAATTAGGTTATTAGTAATACTTTGACCTAGTCTATAACCTTCTTAGGACCCTAACGCGAGTTTACTTGCGTTTAGTCATAAAACAATACCGTCACCTATCCTTAGGCGACGACCACAACAAGAACATAAATTTCAAAACCGCTTTGAAAACTAATCATCTGTTCTAGGATGATTGATTACTAGGTTTTGAACCCTCTGTTATAAGGTTTTGAACCCCTTTAAGTTTTCAAAAATCTCGTCAAGGTGTTGGGTTTTAAATAATGTGAACACGTGCAAACTGGAAGGGTGAATGCCTGTATTCTGGGTTTTCTGTCTAGGCAAGCACTTCGTATATATCTCAGTCGTTGACGCATTTGAACTAACTTGGCTTTTAGACTCAGAAACGGATTTAGAATCTACCTCAAGTGCCTTAGCAGCCAGCACCTTGTCAGCCATCTTTCCCATGTTTTCAGCATTCAACTCCTGTGTCGTGTCAATGATCCCAGTGTCAATCTTCTTTGACTTTTCTTTCTCTTCTTTCTCTTTATCTTCTCCGCTTCCCCACCATTTCTTCTGCCAATAATCATCTTCAATTTTATACTCTTAGATTATGGTTTCCACATCAAGAGTGTTATGATCAACAGCAATGTTTCCATAGGGGTCAAGATAACACTCTCTGTCTAGATCCCATCTCTTTGCTCTTTTTGCCTCAGAAAAGATACCAGATATTCTGATCAATTTGTTCCTGGCTAACATCCTTCTGTAATTATACTTCTGTTCTTCAGTTCTGTTATCTTTCCAAGGAATAGGTTCAGTTTTTGCCATGAAAGCATATCCAACCACATCCTCTTCAGGTAACAACTCACTCCAGTCGTAACCTTCATCGTCGTGAATCACCGCAAGAGCTCTAGATTTTTCTTTGTTATCTTCAATCTGTTTCATTCTTGGCGGCTCTGATTTGTTCTGATGATATATTGCCTTCTTGTAGTAGTCTTCCCTTGGGACTATGCCTACTGATTACCACGTTGTCTAGGGTCGTAGGGTAAGCGATCTAATAAATCGCTTATACCTCGAACCCGACCCATTTGGTCGATCATTAGGATCCGACCAAATACATTAGGTGACCATAGTAGGTAGGGAATAACCTTCCGAGGTTATACCCTATGGTCACATCGTTTAAGTAGTTGTATGATAGGTAGTTTATATGCCTTAGGTAAATTACCAGAATACCCTTTTCATGTATAATTGGTAATTAAGCATATGTAACCTAAACCTTTGTCACATAACTGATTATGTAACATGTTAAGGCATATATTACTTGTCATAGGACTAGTTAGGCGGTCCGAACGCGTTTCACGCGAACGACGCGTTAAAGTAGCATAAGCTACCTAAACGGGTCGTAATGGGTCATAAACATTTATGTTAGGTTTCATTTAGTATGTAGGCTTTGTTAAACCAAATGACACGAGTCTCTACACTCGTTTGGTTTACGAACCCTCATGCTACCCGATCTTCCGATTTAGGTCCGGTTTATTAACATAGTTACCTATATTAGGTGCCGTTTGATTCCGAGATCTCTAGCATTACTTGGTGTTTATCTTAAGACATCTGAGCAATATCAAGTGAGTACATAGACCCCTCTTTTACTGTTTTCCAAACTATTTTGGGGTGGAACACATGTGCCTACTTGTTACATTCATGCTTTTCCTGTTTTCACATCATATATCGGCTATGTTTGTTAGTACATTATAGTACATGATTTCATTACATTTCATGCTAGGTGTGCCCATTGTGTGCATTACTTAGTACATCGTTTTACATTACATTTTATGCTAGGTGTGCCCATTGTGTGCATTACTTAGTACATCGTTTTACATGACATTTCACGCTATGTATGTTCATTTGATTACATACTTAGTGCATTGTTTTCACATGCTTACATTTTGGTATGACATTTGGTTTGTTTACATGGGACAATACATTCATTAACAATGATCACGCCGTTCGTTAGTAGGTAGTGGTACCATAGGAATTGACAACTCCCGTTCCGGACATCCCAGGGAAAGGGGACAGAAAGGAATGACCGAATTCGATGATAAAATACAGATAGACATTTAATTTGTTTAAAGGGTTTATCACCACAGTCACAAGGCTTGGATGTATGCATTTTCACAATACCACATAAATGTTCATATTCAGTATTAGCATGCATTTTCCACAAGACATAATATTGATTTAAACCATGTTTTACTTCAATACTTTGTTTTCGTGCATATGGTTTAGTTGAGACATTTCACTTGCCATACATGACATTTTGACATAGAAATTTTACACAAAGACATTTGACAAAGACATTTGACATGGATATTTGACATAGACATTTTGACATGATTTACCTTTGACACATAAACATGATTGACATTTGTTTTACACTCCATGATTTATATCTTGACATAAACACTTTGACATATTATCCAATACATTTGATAATTGGTTTAGACATAGACATCTTACATTGTTTGGTTTGGTTTGATTAAGTGATTAAGTAACGATGCGTGTGTAATATGATACAAGCATGGTGGATACGCCGCTGGTACTTCCTATATATAAGTGTTTGTATGGTATTACATGTCGTAACGTTATTTGAATCATTTCAATATTGAGACATAGAACATTTTATACAAATAGCATACTTTTCACAAGACATTGTTAACAAACATCTTACTTCATACAAACTCATTTTTACATGGTAAATCATTTAACCTTACATTTACTTATACATATCATCTGATCTTATCGTTTTCAAATGATTTACAAGACAAAGCAAATTATAAGGTTCATGAATCCTATTTTCACAAAACCTATGTATCTCACAGGCATTTTTATGCTGACGTACCTATTTTCACATGTGTTTTCAGGAGCTTTTCCATAGGATGTTGATCATGATACTAGGGCGGACCTGTGCCTTAGAGACTTTAAAAGAAGATAGACTATGTTTAATTATGTTATAAACTCTGTATTTCTGTTTAAAACAATGAAACTCTTGTGTTGATAAATAAAAATACAACTTTGTATGCCATGGTTATGAAACAATTAATTCTGTTACAACACTCCCCGACGTTTTCCGCCACGTTTTGTATGATACACGTGGTCGGGGTGTGACAGAAGAGTTGGTATCAGAGCCAATGGTTATAGGGAATTAGGTTATTAGTAATGCTTTGACCTAGACTATAACTTTTCTAGGACCCTAACACAAGTTATCTTGTGTTTAGATCTTAAAACATGCACATCACCTATCCTTAGGTGATTATCAAAACAAGAACCAAATTTTTCCGAAACGATTTTTGAAAAACAATCATTTTTTTTTGGATAATTTATTACAAGGTTTTGAACCCTCTTTTGTAAGGTTTTGAACCCTTTCGGTTTAACTAAAATTCTTGGCCTTGTGCCTTCAAACTTTGTTTGACTTTCTGCGTTGACCAGTTTATGTTCAATGCGAAGTTCGTTTGAACTTCGCAACGTGAGTGTAATCACGTTGGTTATAGTCCCTTGGGACTATGCCTACTGATTACCACGTTGTCTAGGGTCGTAGGGTAAGTGATCTAATAAATCGCTTATACCTCGAACCCGACCCATTTGGTCGATCATTAGGATCCGACCAAACACATTAGGTGACCATAGTATATAGGGAATAACCTTCCGAGGTTATACCTTATGGTCACATCGTTTAAGTAGTTGTATGATAGGTAGTTTATATGCCTTAGGTAAATTACCAGAATACCCTTTTCATGTATAATTGGTAATTAAGCATATGTAACCTAAACTTTTGTCACATAACTGATTATGTAACATGTTTAGGCATATAACACTTGTCATAGGACTAGTTAGGCGGTCCGAACGCGTTTCACGCGAACGACGCGTTAAAGTAGCATAAGCTACCTAAACGGGTCGAAATGGGTCGAAAGCACATAGGCTAGGTTTCATTTAGTATGTAGGCTTTGTTAAACCATACTACATGAGTTCCCATACTCATTTGGTTTACGAGCCCTCATTCTATCCGATCCTCCGATATAGGTCCGATTTATTAACATAGTTACCTATAATAGGTGCCGTTTGATATCCGTGATCTCTAGCATTGTTTGGTTGTTACACAAGGACTCCTAAGCACTCTCAAAGTGAGTACATAGTTCACCTATTTTACTGTTTTCCAAACTGTTTTGGGGTGAAGCATGTGTACCTATCTGTTACTTTCATGTTTTCCAAAAGTATAATTGATTATGCATGTTATTACTTATCATTTGACAAACTAAATGACTATCTATGGTTTAAACACTGATTTCTCAAAGAACATAAAATAAAATGTTGAATTGTACTTATTTTATGTTCACCAGACCGATTGTTAGTATGATATAGCGCTATAGGATTTGACACCCCATTCCTGTTGTCATGGAATGTCTGAAACCAATTTGTTGCTCCATCCAAATAGGGATTGCCTTTGTGGTATTTCTATAGTCTCAAAGGTGTATTTTGATGCACCAGGTCTGAATGAATTCTCAAATCACACTATTAAAGTATAGTTTGATATACTCTCATGTGTGGTATTGTACAAAACCAACATATATATTTGTTAATCATCCAAAGCATATTTTGATATGTTATTTACAAAACCAAAACATAGTTTAATATGTTATTTATCACATCTAAAGCATATTTTGATATGTTATTTATGAAACCAAAACATAGTTTAATATGTTACTTACAAATCCAAAGTATACTTTTAATATGCTACTATAAGGTTATTTGTTTAATCTTACATTTATTTATACAAATCACATTGGTTACACATTACATGATTTACATTGGACACATAAACATTATTGACATTAGTTATACATTACACGTCTTACATCTTGACATAAACATTTTGACATATTATTCAATACGTTTGGCAATTGGTTTAAACATAGACATATTACATTGTTGGTTGGTTTGAGTAAGTGATTAAGTAACGAGGCGTGTGTAATATGATACAAGCATGGTGGATACGCCGCTGGTACTTCCTATATATAAGTGTTTGTATGGTATTACATATTGTATCGTTATCTGAATCATTTCAATTTGAGACATATAACATTTTATACAAATAACATACTTTTCACAAGACATTAATTTACAAACAACTTATATTATACAAACTCATTTTACATGGTTATTCATTTAACCATACATTATTCTCTTATTTATACATATCATCTGACCTTATCATTTTTCAAATGATTTACAAGACATATCAAAGTACGGGGTTCATGACTAAACATTTTCTCAAACATAAGTCATGAATCCTATTTTCACAAAACCTATGTATCTCACAGGCATTTTTATGCTGACGTACCTATTTTTACACATGTTTCAGGTACTGCTTTGCAATGATTGTTGATACATGCTACATTTAGGATGGACTCGTGCCTTAGCAACTTTAAAACTTGGAAGATCATAGTTGTATTTATTTGATTGTATTAAAACAATGAGTTCATTTGTTCAATAAAACAGAATTTATTTATGCCATGGTTATGAAACAATAATTCTGTTACAACACTCCCCGACGTTTCCGCCACGTCTAGTTACTTTACGTGGTCGGGGTGTGACAGAAAAGTTGGTATAAGAGCCAATGGTTATAGGGAATTAGGTTATTAGTAATACTTTGACCTAGTCTATAACCTTCTTAGGACCCTAACGCGAGTTTACTTGCGTTTAGTCATAAAACAATACCGTCACCTATCCTTAGGCGACGACCATAACAAGAACATAAATTTCAAAACCGCTTTGAAAACTAATCATCTGTTCTAGGATGATTGATTACTAGGTTTTGAACCCTCTGTTATAAGGTTTTGAACCCCTTTAAGTTTTCAAAAATCTCGTCAAGGTTTTGGGTTTTAAATAATGTGAACACGTGCAAACTGGAAGGGTGAATGCCTGTATTCTGGGTTTTCTGTCTAGGCAAGCACTTCGTATATATCTCATCAGACGCGAGACCAGTTGTGCTTACCTGGGAATTCTTCGGATGAGTGTTCACTTATAGGCGAGCATGTCTTCGCGATACATTATTTTTGACCCATTTACTTTGATTAGTCACTGTGTGTAGTTTGTTGCCTTGTAGTAACAAACAAATAACCACTATCCTTGCTTTCATCAGATTTGTTTCATCTCATTCTTTTCGTCTAAATTCTCTCACTCGTTTCCTTTCATGTACCTCTTTTAGAATGCCTCCTCGACGCGACAATCAGATGGCGAATGCCGAACTGGCGGAAATCATCGCGCAGCAAATGGCTGCTGCCTTCCCAAATCTTTATGCTCAAATGATGCAAGCCATCAACAACAACAATGCTCCATGCAACTTCAAGAGTTTCAACTCGGCTAAACCGCTCAAGTTTAGTGGTTCTGAGGGAGCAACTGGGCTTCTTCAGTGGTTCGAGAGCATTGAGAATACCTTCCGTCACGTTCAGTGTCCTGAAAATCGCAAGGTCGAGTTTTCTTCAAGTGTGTTTCAGAAGAGGGCTCTCACATGGTGGAACGGGGTGATGAGAGACCGCGGTGCTGAGGTTGCATTAGCACAGACTTGGGCTGAACTTAGGGCTCTTATGATAAAGGAGTTTTGCCCTCGTCATGAACTGCGAGCTTTGGAGAGGGAGTTTGATGAATTGAAGCAAGACAGTGGCGAGCATCGAGCCTATACTGACCGTTATGAAGAATTGAGCCTTTTGTGCCCTGCTATGGTTACTCCTGTGGATAAAGCGATCGAGAAATATACTGATGGTCTTCCTGACCTAGTTCAGGATATTGTTACTGGCAGCAACCCTACTACTGTCAGACAAGCCATTGAATTGTCTGCCACTCTAACTGAATCCCACATCAGGAAGCGTAAGCTTTTTCGAAAGGGCGACTCAAGAACATCGGACAAGACTGATCAAGTTGAACCAAAGGAAGAACATGATGAGGTATCCAAGAAGAAGAAGCGCAAAGCCTCTCAAAACTACGCTGTAACTGCTCAAGACAAACAGGTTGCAGCAAACCAACCAGCACAACCTCGCAAAAGGCAAAACTATGTTGGTACTGCACCTTTGTGCAACAAGTGCAACCGTCATCATCTAGAGCAAGAGCAGTGTCATAAATGTACCCACTGTGGGCGGTTGGGACATTTGATCAATGTTTGTCGTTATGCAAATCAAGCTGCTGCAAACCCTGCTGCTGTTCGAGCACGGTTCCCTCCGGGGTCATGTTACAACTGCGGTGACCTTACCCACTACAGGAACAATTGCCCAAGGCTTGTTAACGCACCTCCGGCGCGAGGACGAGCATTTAACATCAATGAGGCAAACATGAACAATGATGCGGCAGTGAACAACTAGTGTTTTGTTATTTCCTTGGTTGTTATCTTATGATGTTTAAAGACAAGTCAGTTGTTATATAAATAAAAATTCATCCTTTTTATTTTTGCAAAACTGATACGATTGTGTGAACGTTGGGTACAATCTTATGATGTCAACCCAAAGACAAACTACTCGTATGGTTCTGTCATTTTATGATCACTTGTGATTTCCCCAAGAATCTTAGACACTTGTTTCTTTTAAGAAACAAAGCCAAACTCTTATTGAAAATCCTTCTATCTTTATAGATGGATCCTTGAAAATGATTAAAGTACCGAATGAAATTCATGGATTGGATTTCTAGTGTGCTTTAAATATCCATACCTAAAGATAACAAATTAAAGAATCAAGTTAACTAATTTTGTGCTTATGTGTTTTCTTACATGTTTGTGGTTGTATGTGATCCATCCAAATCCTCGTAAAATCTTTCGTATCTCGTATGAGAGATTCATAATAGGATATCCAAAGTTACTATCTTAAATCCTTAATGGACTTCTACGTTGTAGTCAAGTCCCTTGGATTTTAAAGTACTATTCTATAATTGGACCCCTTGGGTGGTCTAGTTAAACAGATTGATTTGAAAATCTGATTAGAAATATCATGTGATGATATAATTAAAAAGATCCCTTAAGTGGTCTATTTAAGGAGATCGTACGACGGTCTAGTTAAGAAGATCATGTGTTGATCTAGTTAAAAGGATCGTTCGTTGATCTAATTAAAAGGACCCTTTGGTGGTCTAGTCGAGTCGCTTCATGTTTATTCAATTGATTTTTTCCTCTACGCATTCTGAAATGAACTGTGCGGACTGTGCAAGGAATTAAGTAATTATGGAGGCCTACATAATTATGGAATTCAGTGCACAGAAACCACAGGGAATTTTGTCATGTGTTAAGACCCATAGTGACAAGAATAATGATACGGGAGAAGTCTTGGACCTTGACCGATGTCATTTTATCTTACACTCCCCAATTCTGATTTCAAGCACACACAAGTTTCCTATGATAAGTTTTCATAAGAAACGTTCTTCTGTCCGTAGTTCAAAAATTTCATGTTTTACTACCACAAGGAATTCACTTTGAGGGTTAACAAATTCGCTAAGAATCCTAACATGGCCCACAGTTTTACTTAAGGGTTCAATGGATCTATTAGAAGGCGAAACCGTCACAGTTGTCTTCACAAGTTTCCTCTAGAATTAAATTTCGGGACGAAATTTCCTAAAGTAGGGGAGACTGTGACACCTGTGTCACTTCAACCATCAAACAAATGCCAAACCAATGAAATATTGTATTTCATACTTGGGATTTGTAAAAATATGTGTATCGTTTGCACATATCAACTCTTGTTTGATTTTAAGCTTTAAATCGCTTTCTGGAGGGTTATACGCGCTCTGATGCGAAAATATAACCAGTTTAATCCAACGAACACTCCGGAATAGTGAAATAGGCTTAACATACCATAAATAACCTTTACATAACTTAGAAATAAGTTTTAAAGGCTTTGGTATGGCAAAAACAAGTTAATTCGCTTACAAGGACTAAACTTGACAAACTGCGAAAGTATGCCAATTTGAACTGTAACAGACATTCCGGAACATGACCATAAGTTAAACATACCATAAATATCCTTCACATAGCTTAGAAATAGGCTTTGAGGGGTTCGGTATGCTAAAATAAACTTTTGGGTCATTCAAGGACTAAAAGTGTCAAAAAGTGCACAAGTTTGCATTTTTGCGCATAACTCACGTTCTGAATACATCCGGACATCCAAAAAATTTATGTAAGCATGACTATATTATACTTTAGTGTTTGGCTTGCTAAAAATCCATTCGTTGCGTCATTTGGATCGTTTTTCGCGCTTATGCGCATTCCGTCGTAATTAAGCGAACATCGCGTTCGTACGACCAAACGAACCAACACCCGGCATATTTTTGAGCATGTTTCATGTCCACAATGTTTAGGCATCATTTTAGGGCCTTAAAGTTGGCTTTACGGGCCTTAGAAGTGTCGGAAATGGCCTTAAACACGTGCAGGGACTGAAACTGTCATTCTGCAAACTTATTTCTGATCTGTGCAGGCTAGGCGGCCCGCCTCAGTTTCTGAGAATCCTCACGCGGCCCGCGTCCGCCTTCTGGACCAGATTAACTGCATTTAACAGCAGATCCAGCTGTTTAATCCACACCCACACACTCACACATGCTTAGTCAGCTGATAAGAACCATTTTTTTAGCCACCATAACTTTCCGACACTTGTACGGATGCGATTATGGCACGATATTCGACAAACGATCTTAACGGTTACCCGAAAACTATAAATACCCCACCCCACCCCACAACCTCAAAACCCACTAGAATTTTGATCTTAGAAACTCTAAGTTGAAACCATTGTTTCATACCTGAGATTCTTGGATCAAGATTAGCATTCGGGGACCCTTCGTAAGTATTCTTTCGTTCTTTTATTGCTTTTCGAGTCTGAAAGTCAAACTTTGTTTGACTTTCTGCGTTGACCAGTTTATGGTCAATGCGAAGTTCGTTTGAACTTCGCAACGTGAGTGTAATCACGTTGGTTATAGTCCCTTGGGACTATGCCTACTGATTACCACGTTGTCTAGGGTCGTAGGGTAAGCGATCTAATAAATCGCTTATACCTCGAACCCGACCCATTTGGACGATCATTAGGATCCGACCAAACACATTAGGTGACCATAGTATATAGGGAATAACCTTCCGAGGTTATACCTTATGGTCACATCGTTTAAGTAGTTGTATGATAGGTAGTTTATATGCCTTAGGTAAATTACCAGAATACCCTTTTCATGTATAATTGGTAATTAAGCATATGTAACCTAAACTTTTGTCACATAACTGATTATGTAACATGTTTAGGCATATAACACTTGTCATAGGACTAGTTAGGCGGTCCGAACGCGTTTCACGCGAACGACGCGTTAAAGTAGCATAAGCTACCTAAACGGGTCAAAATGGGTCGAAAGCACATAGGCTAGGTTTCATTTAGTATGTAGGCTTTGTTAAACCATACTACATGAGTTCCCATACTCATTTGGTTTACGAGCCCTCATTCTATCCGATCCTCCGATATAGGTCCGGTTTATTAACCTAGTTACCTATAATAGGTGCCGTTTGATATCCGTGATCTCTAGCATTGTTTGGTTGTTACACAAGGACTCCTAAGCACTCTCAAAGTGAGTACATAGTTCCCCTATTTTACTGTTTTCCAAACTGTTTTGGGGTGAAGCATGTGTACCTATGTCACACCCCTTTCTGCGGCGGAAGCACGAGGTGTGATCATGAAAGGTTCTCATTGCATACGAAGAGTAAACATACTACATGCTCAAAAATACCTTCAAATATTACATTACTGAAAACATATGTCAAGTGTTTACAACACGAGATATCATATTGTCTTAAAAGTCACAACTTTATTTAAAGATAAACAAAGCGACATCCACGAGCATGAGTAAGACCACGCTCACATCCATCCTAGTTACCTGAAATACATGTGAGTTTTGGAAAAACGTCAACATAAAGTTGGTGTGAATTCATGCAATTTTTGTTTTTCATGTTTGTATACTTTGTATGAAAACATAATTTGTATTTTGTATAAATCAAGTCTTTTGTGTACACCACGTACTCATGTATAAATCAAATATTTCTGTATGTATCAAGTGTTAATGGGTTGCAAAGCCATTAACATGTGACACGACATAGGAAGTCACCAAACCATAGGCATTTTTCTGTAGTCGATTCACGACTGAGACACAAAAACACTGCTTGGTAAAAGAGTGGCCAATAGTGGGGCTGCCCGGAACCCATTAGATCTAACCTTTTGTTCTGCGGTCTAAGTATGTACACGATTAATGGTGCTTATGGTACCCTATTCGTGACACGATTTCTCGTATCATTCTTGTATCCATCATACCATTTGTAAACATTGTAATATTTGTAACATGTATTTCACCCCTGAAGTTATAAAACTGAAAACAGTTAAGAGAAAAGGGGGAGCATGAACTCACAACTTTGCGTTCCTGTGCGTCGTAAACTTCACCGGATTTGCTTAATTAACGTCGTAACCTATACGCGTTTTCTTAACGTTAGTCACTAGACTTGTATCGCACAAGTACAGTCACTCTCTTTTGTATTTGTATTGTTGTGTTAAAAATATTTCATATTTTTAACTACGTATCTTACTTATATTATTTCCTCTAAAATAAATATAAGTCTTTTGTGTTTTGCACTTCGCACCCGAATTATGTATCTTGTATTTTGTATGTGTATTTTTTATGTTTATACTCCTCACGAGTATTTAGTGTATTTTTAAGTCTTAATACGCTAGCACGTATAACACATACTATATACACTTAGCACAAAAGTTGGTGATAAAAGAATATATATATTTTTCTCAAAAATATATACATACTTAATATCCATTTTTATTTTTGAAGAAGTCCTCATTTCTTATCACCAAAAATTAGGGAAACCTTGGTAATACTTTTAAACACATTTTTAGGGAATAAGTTTCTCAAAAACTTATATTTTTCTAAGTGTCAAAATTTATAAAAATTTTGACAGAGTTTCCCCTAAAAATGGAGGTTTCCCATGTTTTCAAAACATGTGTTTATTTTCTTTTAAATCGTCAACAATCTCCTCATTCAACAATAAACAATATGCAACTAGTTAAAATAGATATAATCGCAGAAATACATGAACTTGTGGTTTTTCCAAAATAGGTAGTATCCTTCCATTATTTTTAGTGGACCTTTGTATAGATCAACTTTGTTTCTTGAAAGTCTCGCTTTTAAAGAAGTTACATCTTTACAACTTCCGGTCAACATTTACAAAAATAGTTATTTTGTCGAAACTTTGTGTTACACAAGTGTTTACATACTCGTGTGTTTGCTAAAATCATTCTTTTTCATGTAAGACTCGGCTTTAGAAAATATGATTTCTTGGACACTTGGTCCTTTGAAAGTACCGCTTGTAGATCCGTAGATCTACTAGTTTTGAACACCATTTCATAAGTAAAATCGATTTTATACAAGTTCATGTTTGATGTGTGGTAGAGTTTCATCATCTAACCCTTGTTACACTTAAACAAGCTTTATGTCATAATCCATGATCATGACCAATCCGGGTTAAACGATGATCCGAGCTACCACAACATAGATCGGGTCCAAATAATCACACAAATCAATTACTACAAGATTTACACAACATATGAGCTTTTAACCAACATTACTAGCATTTTTAGTAGACTTTTATGTATCAACTTGTATGTTTACGAGTTTTAGCCGTTACATAACATTTTAACCACTTCAAAATAGTTCGAGAGTGTGATTCAAGCAACATACCACTAGCTCGAGGCTAGGGAAGAATCTAAGCGCAAATAGGGTGGATAAAAGCAAAGTAGAGAGGTCTTTCGCCTTCCGTTTGCTCCAAGGTTCCTTATATGCGACCCTTAACACTTGTAGATGATTGGAATGTGAAGATCAAAAACCGAAAATGGATGTATGTTGAGTGGGGTGTTCGGTCGTGAGCTAGGTAGAGAGGGAGAGAGAGTTGTGTTGAGTGAAAAGCTAAGTAAATGTTCATGTGTGTTTAGTGTTAAACTTATAGACAATTCTCAAGGTTATTAACCATAAGATTTTGTGCTATCTAGATACTAAGCACATGGATTATAATATTCATTTGAAGGACAAGGTGTGTCCCCCACATGGGGACGGTTTCTAAAGATGGGGGGGGGGGGGTCTTGGTCCGATTCCAACTAATTAGTTGGATATTAGTTAGGTTAAGTTAGTTAAGTGCTTAACCCGGTTAGTTGTGTGTCGTGTGTTATGACGGGTGTTAGGGTATTCAGGGACCCTAACTGGCTCAGAAAAAGATAAATAATGTTATTAACAATATTTTCATGTTCCGGGTATAGTCCGGTTGTTCGGTTGCATACCGATTCGTTAAAGTGCTAAATTGCACCTTTTAGTGTTTAATAAGTATCTTTTGTAACACTATCGATTCCCAACACTTAGGGAAATATTCTGGAAAATAAAACGACATTTCTGCAAAATATTCATATGTCTAAATGCTGAATTATTGCTGAACTATATAAATTCTGCACTTAAAGTGTGTTTCGGGTGCTTTTTAGTGCTTAATTTTGCTTTCGCATTGTATATATATTAAACCCTTGTATGTACTCTTGGGTTTTAATGCATTCTTGTTGTCGGACCTACACCTAGGCTCCAAATTTATTGTCTGACTGCTTTCTGCAGTTCTGTTGACACAGTGTGTCTTACCGGTGAGTTTACTAGTATTTTTGACGCAACACTCTTGTTTATGCATAAAGCAATATTTTGTAGTATACAACATGCATGAATTCACTTGTTTAGTATGTAATCAGACATGGCTGACAATTAAGCACATAATTGCAGTCATTAAGCACTAATTAAAGTATACGGAAATTACCGGTTTGGGCCAGTTGTCACAGTCTCCCCCCGTTAAAAGAATTTCGTCCCGAAATTCAGGCTGAACTAACTCTCGCTGGAGTCTTCTTGAATAGGTGGGGATACTTTTTCTTGAACTGGTCTTCACGTTCCCATGTGTACTCGGGTCCGTGCTTAGAGCTCCAATGTACTTTGACAAGTTTTACGCTGCTCCTCCTGGTCTTGTTGACTTTCCAGTCGGTAACCTCAACCGGGTTTTTCTGTAAATCGGAGGGCTTCATCAATATGCACTTCATCCATCGGGATGATCACGCTTTCTTGTGTTGGACTCTTCTTCAGGTTGGATACATGAAACGTATCATGTACTCCATTAAGTTCTTCCGGTAACTCCAACTTGTATGCCACGGTACCAATTCTCTTCAATATTCTGAATGGTCCGATATATCGTGGATTCAGCTTTCCACGCTTTCCAAATCTGACTACGCCCTTCCATGGTGAGACTTTTAACAACACCTTGTCTCCCACCTTGAATTATACTTATTTCCTTTTTGGATCGGCGTAGCTCTTTTGTCGATCTCGAGCCGCCTTTATGCGCTCTCGGATCTGCGCAATCTTGTCGGTTGTCTCTTGTACGAGTTCAGGACCAACCATACGCTTATCTCCGGCATCTGCCCAACATAAGGGCGATCGGCATTTGCGGCCATACAGAGCTTCGAACGGCGCAACTTTTATGCTCGTATGATAGCTGTTATTGTAGGAAAACTCAACTAAAGGTAGATGAGTATCCCAGCTGCCGCCTAGATCCATGACACATGCGCGAAGCATATCTTCTAACGTTTGTATAGTCCGTTCGCTCTGGCCGTCTGTTTGTGGATGGAATGCCGTGCTTAGATCTAATTGAGATCCAAAGGCTTCCTGAAAAGATTGCCAGATTCTTGAGACAAAGCGTCCATCTCTGTCTGAAATGATTGAGATTGGCACTCCATGACGTGCCACAATTTCTCTTAAGTATATCTCTGCAAGCTTTCCAGTGCTATCCTTCTCTCGGATTGGTAGGAAATGCGCAGACTTCGTCAATCGATCAACTATTACCCATATCATATCGTGCCCTCTCGGGGTCCTGGGTAATTTCGTTATGAAGTCCATCGAGATTTGTTCCCACTTCCACACGGGAATCTCTGGTTGTTGTAATAGGCCGGACGGCTTCTGATATTCTGCCTTAACCTTGGCACAGGTTAGGCATTTTCCAACATAGACAGCAACGTCGCTCTTGAGTCTCGGCCACCAATAATATTCTTTCAAGTCTTGATACATCTTGTCCGACCCTGGGTGGATCGAGTATCTTGACTTGTGCGCTTCATCAAGGATGACTTCTCGTAGGCCACCATAGAGCGGAACCCAAATGCGCTTTTTAAAGTATAAGGCTCCCTCTTCGTTTGGCACCATGTATTTCAGCATACTCCGTAGGTATTCAGCTTTACGGTTCTCTTCTTTAAGAGCTTCTTGTTGTGCATCTCGAATGCGTGCGGTGAGGTTTGTTTGAATCGTCATTTCCAATGCTCGAACCCTTAGGGTCTTAACCCTTTCTTTCCGGCTCAACGCGTCCGCTACAACGTTTGCCTTTCCAGGATGGTACTTAATCTCAGAGTCATAATCGTTCAGCAGCTCAACCCAACGTCGCTGGCGCATATTCAATTCCTTCTGATCAAATATGTGTTGTAAGCTTTTGTGATCTGTGAAGATTGTACATCGAGTACCATATAAATAATGTCGCCAAATCTTCAAGGCGAATACCACTGCGCCCAGCTCCAGGTCGTGAGTGGTATAATTTCTCTCGTGAACCTTCAGTTGTCTTGAAGCATAAGCGATGACTTTTTGGCGTTGCATGAGCACGCAACCCAAGCCTTGTCGTGAGGCGTCGCAGTATACCACGAAGTCTTCAGTGCCTTTGGGTAATGATAGTATTGGTGCATCGCAGAGCTTGTTCTTAAGTAGCTGAAAGGCTTCTTCTTGTTTGTGACCCCAGTCGTATTTCTTGTCTTTTTGGGTGAGGGTCGTTAGCGGTTGAGCTATCTTTGAGAAATTCTCGATGAATCACCGATAATAGCCCGCTAAGCCCAAAAATTGTCGAACTTCAGTTGGGGTATTGGGAGCTTCCCAATTCTTTATTGCTTCTATCTTGGACGGGTCTACATGAATGCCCTTCTCATTCACCACGTGGCCAAGAAATTGTACTTCGCGAATCCAGAATTCACATTTCGAGAACTTTGCATAAAGTTTCTCTTTCTTCAGTAGTTCCAAGATGGTTCTGAGATGTTGCTCATGTTCTTCTTTCGTTCGCGAGTAAATCAGGATATCATCGATAAATACAATCACGAATTTATCGAGATATGGTTTACATACGCGATTCATTAGGTCCATAAAGACCGCTGGCGCGTTCGTCAATCCAAAGGGCATTACAAGAAATTCGTAGTGCCCATAGCGTGTTCTGAATGCAGTCTTTGGCACGCTTTCATCTCGGATTCTCAGCTGATGGTATCCAGATCAAAGGTCGATCTTGGAATAGTAGCTTGATCCTTGCAGTTGATCAAATAAGTAATCAATCCTCGGTAGTGGATATCGATTCTTGATTGTGAGCTTGTTCAGTTCCCTGTAATCGATACACATCCGCAGTGATCCATCCTTCTTCTTCACGAATAATACTGGAGCTCCCCAGGGTGAGAAGCTTGGCCTTATGAATCCTTTATCCAACAACTCCTGGAGTTGTGGAGATAATTCTTGCATTTCGGATGGCGCAAGTCGATATGGAGCCTTGGCTACAGGAGCGGCTCCTGGAACCAAGTCTATGTGGAATTCGACTTGTCGTTGCGGAGGTAGTCCTGGCAGATCTTCAGGGAACACATCAGGAAATTCCTTCACCACAGGAATGTCTTCGAGTTTTGGCTCCACAGCCTTCTTATCTACAACGTGTGCTAGGAAAGCAACGCATCCTTTCCTTAAGCACTTCTGTGCCTTCATACAACTGATGATTCGTAGAGGCGCGTTTCGTCTTTCTCCATGTACGATGAGGGTTTCATCATTCGTCAGAGGGATGCGAATGATTTTCTCATGACAAATGACTTCAGCTTTGTTCTTGGACAACCAGTCCATCCCGACCACTACATCGAAGCTACCTAATTGAATAGGTAAGAGGTTGATGCTAAATCTTCGTTCACCAAGTTCTAGCGTGCAGCCTCTAACAACTTCGCCCGATTCAACAAGTTTACCATTGGCTAGTTCTATGGAATAAGGAATTTCTAATCTACTAGATTCTATTCCAAGTATGCGTTTAAATTCCACAGACATGAAGCTATAATTGGCGCCAGTGTCGAATAATATGGATGCAAAGTGATTGTTAATGAGGAACGTACCGTTGACCACATTAGGGTCCTCGCGTGCGTCCCTTGCTCCAATCACAAATGCTCGGGCCTGAGCATTGTTTCTCTCTGGGCAGTCCTTCATGAAATGATCTTTGCTTCCACATCTGAAGCATCCTTGGTTTCGCCCATTCCCATTGCCAGCACCATTTCCATTACCACCATTGTTCCTATCATCAGCCCCATTACGATTTCCATTCCCATTCCTCTTACTCCAGCAGTCTTCCGTGCGGTGACCCAACTTTCCACACTTGTCACACTTTGGGATGCGACAAGCTCCCTCGTGATGGTGTTTACACCGATGGCATTTGGGCAAGGTGCCCCGGTATCCCCTTGCTGGTGCGTCGTTCATAGCTGCAAGAGATTTCACCCCTTGAGGCGGGTTAGGGTCACGCTTCTTGTTGGAACCTTTGTTGTTACGAGTTGCTTGATTCAAGTTTGCATATTTCCTTTTCTTGTCGCCAGACGACTCAGCATGCGTCTCGGCATTTTCTGTTGGGTTCAGTTATAGCGTCTTCATTCGAACACAATTTTCGGTAAGGCTGACAGCCAGAGTTACAGCCTCGGTGATTGTTTGTGGTTTGGCCGACGTCACCATGCCACGAAACTCTGAGGCCAGTCCCCAAATGTAGCGTTCAACACGCTTGAATTCGGGGGTCACCATGTAGGGAAGCACTGTGGACAGATCGTGGAACCTTCGAGTGTAACCATTAATGTCAGCGCCTTCCATGGTCAAGTGCCAGAACTCCGTCTCCAGCCTTTGGAGTTCAGCACGAGAGCAGTACTTCTCTCTCATTCTTTCCTTCAGTTCATCCCAAGTTAAGCCATAAGCGGCATCATCGCCCAAGGTTTGGACTTGCAGGTTCCACCAAGTCAGAGCTTCATCGACAAACAACCCAGTAGCAAAGGTGACTTGTTGATCCGCGGTACACTTGCTCATGCGGAAGGTAGCTTCAGTCTTCTCCGTCCAGCGCACAAATGCTACTGCACCTCCTGTGCCGTCATAGTTCATCGGCTTGCAGTCGAGGAACTGCTTGAAAGTGCAGCCTGGAATTGATTCAACCAATTCACATGTGAGCAATTGAAGAAATAATGAAACAAAGACCGTTCACAAATTTCCTCATGCTTAGCACAGTGTCTTAAGGTTACCTTGAGCTGCATTGCCTCCAGACGAATCTCCATTCCCATTACGCCTAGCGTTGCTTGGTCCTCCACTGTCTTGAGTTCGGTTCGCCTCGTACTGGGCGATAGCAGCGGAGATCCTTTCCTCCAGTAGAGCGTTTAGCTCTTCAGCAGTTCTTGGCAGTGGGGGAGGAGGAGGTTGATCATCATTGCGAGCATTCACAGCTTTCCTGGGTGCCATGTTCTGACAGAACATAACACAACAGGGTTACACATTTGTTTGATATCGTCCTACTAGGCAGTAGTAGTATATATATTCACAGGTATATATCACATAAGTGACATCAAACAATTATTACTCTAGCAGAGTACTTAGTAGGCTTGCACTGAGGGAATCTATTCGTGACAAGACTTGCTGTGGTTTCTGTGCACTGAATTCCATAATTATGTATGCATCCATAGTTACGTAACTCCTTGCATAGTCCGCACAGTTCGTTTCATCCTCGTATTTCTTCCTTCAGGTAGGCCATTGCTTTCAGGTAAAGTCACATATACTTGTGACATTCTCCTTCTAGTACATGCTAATTATCACACATAATTGCAAGTAATTTCTAGTCAAGGACAAGTGCTACTCAAGTGCACTCTAAGTCTCGTAGTGTCTTTTCTAGACTCATGTAGACAGTTTCAGGCAGTGGATGTCGCGGGACGTTTAATGCAATGAAAACTCTTTGAAAATTGTTTTCGTGAAAGGATCCTAGAGATTGTAGACTAGACTCGAGAAGGAATCCTGGTTCACTACAATCGCAGCTCTGATACCAATCTGTCACACCCCTTTCTGCGGCGGAAGCACGAGGTGTGATCATGAAAGGTTCTCATTGCATACGAAGAGTAAACATACTACATGCTCAAAAATACCTTCAAATATTACATTACTGAAAACATATGTCAAGTGTTTACAACACGAGATAACATATTGTCTTAAAAGTCACAACTTTATTTAAAGATAAACAAAGCGACATCCACGAGCATGAGTAAGACCACGTGCACATCCATCCTAGTTACCTGAAATACATGTGAGTTTTGGAAAAACGTCAACATAAAGTTGGTGTGAATTCATGCAATTTTTGTTTTTCATGTTTGTATACTTTGTATGAAAACATAATTTGTATTTTGTATAAATCAAGTCTTTTGTGTACACCACGTACTCATGTATAAATCAAATATTTCTGTATGTATCAAGTGTTAATGGGTTGCAAAGCCATTAACATGTGACACGACATAGGAAGTCACCAAACCATAGGCATTTTTCTGTAGTCGATTCACGACTGAGACACAAAAACACTGCTTGGTAAAAGAGTGGCCAAGAGTGGGGCTGCCCAGAACCCATTAGATCTAACCTTTTGTTCTGCGGTCTAAGTATGTACACGATTAATGGTGCTTATGGTACCCTATTCGTGACACGATTTCTCGTATCATTCTTGTATCCATCATACCATTTGTAAACATTGTAATATTTGTAACATGTATTTCACCCCCGAAGTTATAAAACTGAAAACAGTTAAGAGAAAAGGGGGAGCATGAACTCACAACTTTGCGTTCCTGTGCGTCGTAAACTTCACCGGATTTGCTTAATTAACGTCGTAACCTATACGCGTTTTCTTAACGTTAGTCACTAGACTTGTATCGCACAAGTACAGTCACTCTCTTTTGTATTTGTATTGTTGTGTTAAAAATATTTCATATTTTTAACTACGTATCTTACTTATATTATTTCCTCTAAAATAAATATAAGTCTTTTGTGTTTTGCACTTCGCACCCGAATTATGTATCTTGTATGTGTATTTTTTATGTTTATACTCCTCACGAGTATTTAGTATATTTTTAAGTCTTAATACGCTAGCACGTATAACACATACTATATACACTTAGCACAAAAGTTGGTGATAAAATAATATATATATTTTTCTCAAAAATATATACATACTTAATATCCATTTTTATTTTTGAAGAAGTCCTCATTTCTTATCACCAAAAATTAGGGAAACCTTGGTAATACTTTTAAACACATTTTTAGGGAATAAGTTTCTCAAAAACTTATATTTTTCTAAGTGTCAAAATTTATAAAAATTTTGACAGAGTTTCCCCTAAAAATGGAGGTTTCCCATGTTTTCAAAACATGTGTTTATTTTCTTTTAAATCGTCAACAATCTCCTCATTCAACAATAAACAATATGCAACTAGTTTAATATGTTACTTACAAAACCGAAACATAGTTTAATATGTTATTTATCACATCTAAAGCATATTTTGATATGTTATTTATGAAACCAAAACATAGTTTAATATGTTACTTACAAATCCAAAGTATACTTTTAATATGCTACTATAAGGTTATTTGTTTAATCTTACATTTATTTATACAAATCACATTGGTTACACATTACATGATTTACATTGGACACATAAACATTATTGACATTAGTTATACATTACACGTCTTACATCTTGACATAAACATTTTGACATATTATTCAATACGTTTGGCAATTGGTTTAAACATAGACATATTACATTGTTGGTTGGTTTGAGTAAGTGATTAAGTAACGTGGCGTGTGTAATATGATACAAGCATGGTGGATACGCCGCTGGTACTTCCTATATATAAGTGTTTGTATGGTATTACATATTGTATCGTTATCTGAATCATTTCAATTTGAGACATATAACATTTTATACAAATAACATACTTTTCACAAGACATTAATTTACAAACAGCTTATATTATACAAACTCATTTTACATGGTTATTCATTTAACCATACATTATTCTCTTATTTATACATATCATCTGACCTTATCATTTTTCAAATGATTTACAAGACATATCAAAGTACGGGGTTCATGACTAAACATTTTCTCAAACATAAGTCATGAATCCTATTTTCACAAAACCTATGTATCTCACAGGCATTTTTATGCTGACGTACCTATTTTTACACATGTTTCAGGTACTGCTTTGCAATGATTGTTGATACATGCTACATTTAGGATGGACTCGTGCCTTAGCAACTTTAAAACTTGGAAGATCATAGTTGTATTTATTTGATTGTATTAAAACAATGAGTTCATTTGTTCAATAAAACAGAATTTATTTATGCCATGGTTATGAAACAATAATTCTGTTACAACACTCCCCGACGTTTCCGCCACGTCTAGTTACTTTACGTGGTCGGGGTGTGACAGAAAAGTTGGTATCAGAGCCAATGGTTATAGGGAATTAGGTTATTAGTAATACTTTGACCTAGTCTATAACCTTCTTAGGACCCTAACGCGAGTTTACTTGCGTTTAGTCATAAAACAATACCGTCACCTATCCTTAGGCGACGACCACAACAAGAACATAAATTTCAAAACCGCTTTGAAAACTAATCATCTGTTCTAGGATGATTGATTACTAGGTTTTGAACCCTCTGTTATAAGGTTTTGAACCCCTTTAAGTTTTCAAAAATCTCGTCAAGGTGTTGGGTTTTAAATAATGTGAACACGTGCAAACTGGAAGGGTGAATGCCTGTATTCTGGGTTTTCTGTCTAGGCAAGCACTTCGTATATATCTCAGTCGTTGACGCATTTGAACTAACTTGGCTTTTAGACTCAGAAACGGATTTAGAATCTACCTCAAGTGCCTTAGCAGCCAGCACCTTGTCAGCCATCTTTCCCATGTTTTCAGCATTCAACTCCTGTGTCGTGTCAATGATCCCAGTGTCAATCTTCTTTGACTTTTCTTTCTCTTCTTTCTCTTTATCTTCTCCGCTTCCCCACCATTTCTTCTGCCAATAATCATCTTCAATTTTATACTCTTAGATTATGGTTTCCACATCAAGAGTGTTATGATCAACAGCAATGTTTCCATAGGGGTCAAGATAACACTCTCTGTCTAGATCCCATCTCTTTGCTCTTTTTGCCTCAGAAAAGATACCAGATATTCTGATCAATTTGTTCCTGGCTAACATCCTTCTGTAATTATACTTCTGTTCTTCAGTTCTGTTATCTTTCCAAGGAATAGGTTCAGTTTTTGCCATGAAAGCATATCCAACCACATCCTCTTCAGGTAACAACTCACTCCAGTCGTAACCTTCATCGTCGTGAATCACCGCAAGAGCTCTAGATTTTTCTTTGTTATCTTCAATCTGTTTCATTCTTGGCGGCTCTGATTTGTTCTGATGATATATTGCCTTCTTGTAGTAGTCTTCCCTTGGGACTATGCCTACTGATTACCACGTTGTCTAGGGTCGTAGGGTAAGCGATCTAATAAATCGCTTATACCTCGAACCCGACCCATTTGGTCGATCATTAGGATCCGACCAAATACATTAGGTGACCATAGTAGGTAGGGAATAACCTTCCGAGGTTATACCCTATGGTCACATCGTTTAAGTAGTTGTATGATAGGTAGTTTATATGCCTTAGGTAAATTACCAGAATACCCTTTTCATGTATAATTGGTAATTAAGCATATGTAACCTAAACCTTTGTCACATAACTGATTATGTAACATGTTAAGGCATATATTACTTGTCATAGGACTAGTTAGGCGGTCCGAACGCGTTTCACGCGAACGACGCGTTAAAGTAGCATAAGCTACCTAAACGGGTCGTAATGGGTCATAAACATTTATGTTAGGTTTCATTTAGTATGTAGGCTTTGTTAAACCAAATGACACGAGTCTCTACACTCGTTTGGTTTACGAACCCTCATGCTACCCGATCTTCCGATTTAGGTCCGGTTTATTAACATAGTTACCTATATTAGGTGCCGTTTGATTCCGAGATCTCTAGCATTACTTGGTGTTTATCTTAAGACATCTGAGCAATATCAAGTGAGTACATAGACCCCTCTTTTACTGTTTTCCAAACTGTTTTGGGGTGGAACACATGTGCCTACTTGTTACATTCATGCTTTTCTTGTTTTCACATCATATATCGGCTATGTTTGTTAGTACATTATAGTACATGATTTCATTACATTTCATGCTAGGTGTGCCCATTGTGTGCATTACTTAGTACATCGTTTTACATTACATTTTATGCTAGGTGTGCCCATTGTGTGCATTACTTAGTACATCGTTTTACATGACATTTCACGCTATGTATGTTCATTTGATTACATACTTAGTGCATTGTTTTCACATGCTTACATTTTGGTATGACATTTGGTTTGTTTACATGGGACAATACATTCATTAACAATGATCACGCCGTTCGTTAGTAGGTAGTGGTACCATAGGAATTGACAACTCCCGTTCCGGACATCCCAGGGAAAGGGGACAGAAAGGAATGACCGAATTCGATGATAAAATACAGATAGACATTTAATTTGTTTAAAGGGTTTATCACCACAGTCACAAGGCTTGGATGTATGCATTTTCACAATACCACATAAATGTTCATATTCAGTATTAGCATGCATTTTCCACAAGACATAATATTGATTTAAACCATGTTTTACTTCAATACTTTGTTTTCGTGCATATGGTTTAGTTGAGACATTTCACTTGCCATACATGACATTTTGACATAGAAATTTTACACAAAGACATTTGACATGGATATTTGACATAGACATTTTGACATGATTTACCTTTGACACATAAACATGATTGACATTTGTTTTACACTCCATGATTTATATCTTGACATAAACACTTTGACATATTATCCAATACATTTGATAATTGGTTTAGACATAGACATCTTACATTGTTTGGTTTGGTTTGATTAAGTGATTAAGTAACGATGCGTGTGTAATATGATACAAGCATGGTGGATACGCCGCTGGTACTTCCTATATATAAGTGTTTGTATGGTATTACATGTCGTAACGTTATTTGAATCATTTCAATATTGAGACATAGAACATTTTATACAAATAGCATACTTTTCACAAGACATTGTTAACAAACATCTTACTTCATACAAACTCATTTTTACATGGTAAATCATTTAACCTTACATTTACTTATACATATCATCTGATCTTATCGTTTTCAAATGATTTACAAGACAAAGCAAATTATAAGGTTCATGAATCCTATTTTCACAAAACCTATGTATCTCACAGGCATTTTTATGCTGACGTACCTATTTTCACATGTGTTTTCAGGAGCTTTTCCATAGGATGTTGATCATGATACTAGGGCGGACCTGTGCCTTAGAGACTTTAAAAGAAGATAGACTATGTTTAATTATGTTATAAACTCTGTATTTCTGTTTAAAACAATGAAACTCTTGTGTTGATAAATAAAAATACAACTTTGTATGCCATGGTTATGAAACAATTAATTCTGTTACAACACTCCCCGACGTTTTCCGCCACGTTTTGTATGATACACGTGGTCGGGGTGTGACAGAAGAGTTGGTATCAGAGCCAATGGTTATAGGGAATTAGGTTATTAGTAATGCTTTGACCTAGACTATAACTTTTCTAGGACCCTAACACAAGTTATCTTGTGTTTAGATCTTAAAACATGCACATCACCTATCCTTAGGTGATTATCAAAACAAGAACCAAATTTTTCCGAAACGATTTTTGAAAAACAATCATTTGTTTTTGGATAATTTATTACAAGGTTTTGAACCCTCTTTTGTAAGGTTTTGAACCCTTTCGGTTTAACTAAAATTCTTGGCCTTGTGCCTTCAAATTTTTAAAATCCCGTCAAGGTTTTGAGTTTTAAATAATGTGAACACGTGCAAACTGGAAGGGTGAATGCCTGTATTCTGGGTTTTCTGTCTAGGCAAGCACTTCGTATACATCTCATCAGACGCGAGACCAGTTGTGCTTACCTGGGAATTCTTGGGATGAGTGTTCACTT
The DNA here is from genome assembly GCA_030545235.1 of Helianthus tuberosus. Classification (NCBI taxonomy): domain Eukaryota; kingdom Viridiplantae; phylum Streptophyta; class Magnoliopsida; order Asterales; family Asteraceae; genus Helianthus; species Helianthus tuberosus. The sequence continues at coordinate 38,769 of JARYGA010045633.1, read as the reverse complement.
ATAGGCGAGCATGTCTTCATTATACATTATTTTTGACCCATTTACTTTGATTAGTCAATGTGATTCATTTGTTTGCTTGGTAATGCGGACGAATGATCACCATCTTTGCTTTTGTTGATTTTGTTTCATCTCATTCTCTTCATCCAAACATCTCACTCATTTCCTTTCATGTTTTCCTCTTTTAGAATGCCTCCTCGACGCGAGAACCAGATAGCAACTGCTGAATTGGCAGAAATCATTGCGCAGCAGATGGCTGCTCAATTTCCAAATCTCTTTGCTCAATGGAACCAGGCCAACAACAACAACAATGTTCCATGCAAATACAAGGATTTTAACTCGGCTAAACCACTCAAGTTTAGTGGTTCTGAAGGAGCAACTGGGCTTCTTCAGTGGTTTGAGAGCATTGAGAATACTTTTCGCCACGTGCAGTGCCCGGATAATCGCAAGGTCGAGTTTTCTTCGAGCGTGTTTCAGAAGAGGGCTCTTACATGGTGGAATGGGGTAATGAGAGACCGAGGTGCAGAAGTTGCTCTCGCACAGACATGGGCTGAACTTAGAGCCCTTATGATGAGGGAATTCTGTCCTCTCCATGAACAGCGGGCGTTGGAAAAGGAGTTTGATGTTTTGAAGCAAGATAGTGGTGAGCACAGGGCTTATACTGATCGGTTTGAAGAGTTGAGTTTGCTTTGCCCGACAATGGTTACCCCACTTGACAAGGCTATCGAAAGATACATCGACGGCCTACCTGACTCGGTACAAGACATTCTTACTGGTAGTGAACCTGCCACACTCCGTCAGGCGATCGAGTTATCAGCGACATTGACTGAGTCGCAGATTAGAAAGGGAAAGTTACACAGGAAGGGTGACAAGGGCAAGAAACAGTTGGCTGAGAAGGAAGATAGCAAGAAAGGTCAAAACGGGAATGGAAAGGTTTCTGGTTCATCGAAGAGGGCAAAGAAGCGTAAGGCTTCCCAAAACTATGCTGTCACTGCCCAAGCTAACCAGGCAGCTCCCAACCAACCCGCACAGCCTCCAGCGAAGAAACCCTATTCAGGGAATGCACCTTTGTGCAATAGATGCAACAGTCACCACCAGCCGCAACTTCCATGCCGTTTCTGTACTAACTGTGGGAAGTCAGGCCATCTTGCCAATTTTTGTCGGTCTGCTCAGAATCCCGCGGTTCAGAACCCGGCTCAACAAGTTGCTCAGCCTCTTGCTCAGCAACAGGGTCAAGCTGCACGTCCACAATACCCACCTGGTGCTTGTTATAACTGTGGGGATCTGACCCACTACAGAAACCGATGCCCAAGGCTAGCAAACCAGAACCAGAATCAAAATCAGGCTCCGGCTCGAGGCCGAGTTTTTAACATGAATGCCCAAGAGGCGCAGGCAGACGATAATGTGGTGAACGGTACGTTCTTTATTAATAATCAGCCTGCATCTGTTCTCTTTGATTCGGGTGCCGACAAGAGTTTTGTGTCTTTGTCTTTTGAGCCAATGCTTCGCGTGTCTAGAACAAAACTAAGTAAATCTTTGACAGTAGAGGTTGCTAGTGGTGAACCCATTATTCTTGATTCTGTTCTTCACAACTGTCAGTTGAACCTTAACGATCATCTTTTTCCAATCGATCTTACGCCTATGCAACTTGGAAGCTTCGACGTTATTGTTGGAATGGATTGGTTATCCAAGCATCGCGCACTTGTACGGATGCGATTATGGCACGATATTCGACAAACGATCTTAACGGTTACCCGAAAACTATAAATACCCCACCCCACAACCTCAAAACCCACTAGAATTTTGATCTTAGAAACTCTAAGTTGAAACCATTGTTTCATACCTGAGATTCTTGGATCGAGATTAGCATTCGGGGACCCTTCGTAAGTATTCTTTCGTTCTTTTATTGCTTTTCGAGTCTGAAAGTCAAACTTTGTTTGACTTTCTGCGTTGACCAGTTTATGTTCAATGCGAAGTTCGTTTGAACTTCGCAACGTGAGTGTAATCACGTTGGTTATAGTCCCTTGGGACTATGCCTACTGATTACCACGTTGTCTAGGGTCGTAGGGTAAGTGATCTAATAAATCGCTTATACCTCGAACCCGACCCATTTGGTCGATCATTAGGATCCGACCAAACACATTAGGTGACCATAGTATATAGGGAATAACCTTCCGAGGTTATACCTTATGGTCACATCGTTTAAGTAGTTGTATGATAGGTAGTTTATATGCCTTAGGTAAATTACCAGAATACCCTTTTCATGTATAATTGGTAATTAAGCATATGTAACCTAAACTTTTGTCACATAACTGATTATGTAACATGTTTAGGCATATAACACTTGTCATAGGACTAGTTAGGCGGTCCGAACGCGTTTCACGCGAACGACGCGTTAAAGTAGCATAAGCTACCTAAACGGGTCGAAATGGGTCGAAAGCACATAGGCTAGGTTTCATTTAGTATGTAGGCTTTGTTAAACCATACTACATGAGTTCCCATACTCATTTGGTTTACGAGCCCTCATTCTATCCGATCCTCCGATATAGGTCCGGTTTATTAACATAGTTACCTATAATAGGTGCCGTTTGATATCCGTGATCTCTAGCATTGTTTGGTTGTTACACAAGGACTCCTAAGCACTCTCAAAGTGAGTACATAGTTCCCCTATTTTACTGTTTTCCAAACTGTTTTGGGGTGAAGCATGTGTACCTATCTGTTACTTTCATGTTTTCCAAAAGTATAATTGATTATGCATGTTATTACTTATCATTTGACAAACTAAATGACTATCTATGGTTTAAACACTGATTTCTCAAAGAACATAAAATAAAATGTTGAATTGTACTTATTTTATGTTCACCAGACCGATTGTTAGTATGATATAGCGCTATAGGATTTGACACCCCATTCCTGTTGTCATGGAATGTCTGAAACCAATTTGTTGCTCCATCCAAATAGGGATTGCCTTTGTGGTATTTCTATAGTCTCAAAGGTGTATTTTGATGCACCAGGTCTGAATGAATTCTCAAATCACACTATTAAAGTATAGTTTGATATACTCTCATGTGTGGTATTGTACAAAACCAACATATATATTTGTTAATCATCCAAAGCATATTTTGATATGTTATTTACAAAACCAAAACATAGTTTAATATGTTATTTATCACATCTAAAGCATATTTTGATATGTTATTTATGAAACCAAAACATAGTTTAATATGTTACTTACAAATCCAAAGTATACTTTTAATATGCTACTATAAGGTTATTTGTTTAATCTTACATTTATTTATACAAATCACATTGGTTACACATTACATGATTTACATTGGACACATAAACATTATTGACATTAGTTATACATTACACGTCTTACATCTTGACATAAACATTTTGACATATTATTCAATACGTTTGGCAATTGGTTTAAACATAGACATATTACATTGTTGGTTGGTTTGAGTAAGTGATTAAGTAACGAGGCGTGTGTAATATGATACAAGCATGGTGGATACGCCGCTGGTACTTCCTATATATAAGTGTTTGTATGGTATTACATATTGTATCGTTATCTGAATCATTTCAATTTGAGACATATAACATTTTATACAAATAACATACTTTTCACAAGACATTAATTTACAAACAACTTATATTATACAAACTCATTTTACATGGTTATTCATTTAACCATACATTATTCTCTTATTTATACATATCATCTGACCTTATCATTTTTCAAATGATTTACAAGACATATCAAAGTACGGGGTTCATGACTAAACATTTTCTCAAACATAAGTCATGAATCCTATTTTCACAAAACCTATGTATCTCACAGGCATTTTTATGCTGACGTACCTATTTTTACACATGTTTCAGGTACTGCTTTGCAATGATTGTTGATACATGCTACATTTAGGATGGACTCGTGCCTTAGCAACTTTAAAACTTGGAAGATCATAGTTGTATTTATTTGATTGTATTAAAACAATGAGTTCATTTGTTCAATAAAACAGAATTTATTTATGCCATGGTTATGAAACAATAATTCTGTTACAACACTCCCCGACGTTTCCGCCACGTCTAGTTACTTTACGTGGTCGGGGTGTGACAGAAAAGTTGGTATCAGAGCCAATGGTTATAGGGAATTAGGTTATTAGTAATACTTTGACCTAGTCTATAACCTTCTTAGGACCCTAACGCGAGTTTACTTGCGTTTAGTCATAAAACAATACCGTCACCTATCCTTAGGCGACGACCACAACAAGAACATAAATTTCAAAACCGCTTTGAAAACTAATCATCTGTTCTAGGATGATTGATTACTAGGTTTTGAACCCTCTGTTATAAGGTTTTGAACCCCTTTAAGTTTTCAAAAATCTCGTCAAGGTGTTGGGTTTTAAATAATGTGAACACGTGCAAACTGGAAGGGTGAATGCCTGTATTCTGGGTTTTCTGTCTAGGCAAGCACTTCGTATATATCTCAGTCGTTGACGCATTTGAACTAACTTGGCTTTTAGACTCAGAAACGGATTTAGAATCTACCTCAAGTGCCTTAGCAGCCAGCACCTTGTCAGCCATCTTTCCCATGTTTTCAGCATTCAACTCCTGTGTCATGTCAATGATCCCAGTGTCAATCTTCTTTGACTTTTCTTTCTCTTCTTTCTCTTCATCTTCTCCGCTTCCCCACCATTTCTTCTGCCAATAATCATCTTCAATTTTATACTCTTAGATTATGGTTTCCACATCAAGAGTGTTATGATCAACAGCAATGTTTCCATAGGGGTCAAGATAACACTCTCTGTCTAGATCCCATCTCTTTGCTCTTTTTGCCTCAGAAAAGATACCAGATATTCTGATCAATTTGTTCCTGGCTAACATCCTTCTGTAATTATACTTCTGTTCTTCAGTTCTGTTATCTTTCCAAGGAATAGGTTCAGTTTTTGCCATGAAAGCATATCCAACCACATCCTCTTCAGGTAACAACTCACTCCAGTCGTAACCTTCATCGCCGTGAATCACCGCAAGAGCTCTAGATTTTTCTTTGTTATCTTCAATCTGTTTCATTCTTGGCGGCTCTGATTTGTTCTGATGATATATTGCCTTCTTGTAGTAGTCTTCTCTAAATGGGTTTTCAGACTCATCAGCATACGCGTTTCTGCATTCACGCTTAAAGTGACCTTTCTGTTTGCACTTGAAGCATGTCACATTGGATTTATCAAAGCCCAACTTGGTAGATGGTCCACCAATTGACTTCCTCCCGGTTATCTCCATGAAACGCTGTGCTCGACGAACTGCACTGGCCATACACCACCTTATGTCGATTAGTTCCATCTCCTCAGGATCTATCTGATCATAATCTTCTTTCGTCAAGTTGGTGTTGCCTATCTTCCCTGCTACAAGACTTTCATAAGATTCTAGCACATATGCTAGGAAAACCATTTGTTGTTTGGCAGACTCCTCACTGAAATTCTGAGCATTCTTTAAGTCTACGGCGATGTTGCATTGAAATAAGTTCTTTGCATCAGACTGGTTTGAATTTAATGAAGACCCACTGTGATATCCACTGCTTTGACTTTCTTTGCTTGTTGTGGAAACATTCTCAGCAGAAAATGCAGTCTTGGGAGATGTGTTCTTTGGCATCAAGTTCTTTGGATAATACAAATCCAAGTTCTGCTGATAAGAAGAATGATTGACTTTGTACGTCTTCTTTAACTCCAACTCATGACTTTCTAGTCTTTCAATCAGCAAGTCTACTGTCAACGCTTCTGGTGGCTTGATAGTATTCTTTAGCATCAACGCATAATATTGCCAATCCATCTCATCTGGCAATGCATCAAACAATTTATCGACTAGCTCTTCTCGAGAATAGGAAATTTCATGTCTTGCCAGCTCCAGTTTTAGATGTCTAAACCTCTCAATCATTTTACAAACTGATTCATTCTTTAAACACCCAAACAAATCAAACTCTTTTCTAAGTAGTTTCTTTTTGTTTTTCACAATTTCTTCGCTTCCTATACATTTGTTTTTTAATTTGTTCCAGAGATCTGTAGCACTAGAGTATTCGATCAAAGATATTATATCTTCTCTGACGGACTGAAACATCAATGCAATACATTTTTGCTCAGCAACAAACGATTCTATTTCATCAGGTGTTGTTAAGGTTTCGCCACTTTTGCCTCCATTATTGTAACCATTTTTTAGACTCTTCCAGCTGGGAAAAGCAAAAGCCATTAACCAATCTTCAAACTTCTTTGCCCACCGACTGTTCTTCTATAGCCATTAACTTCGGGGGTTTGTTGTAAGTTCCGAAAGCACTTTCAACCTCCAATGCATCTGATAATTTTTTCTTTGGATTCTGCGTGTTCTCATTTGTGTTGCTAGAAGAAGTATCATTTCCACCATCTCCAGCAAACGCAAAGACATCATAAAACGGATTGAAATCATCCATCTTCACGTACCTGAAAAAAATCAGCAATCACTTAGAAAATTTTAAGTTTTTTTTTTTTTTTAAAATAACAAGTTCAAACGAGATCACTTGAAGCGAAATAGCTTCAAGTAGAAACAGCAACTTTCAAGCGAACTTAGGTGATACAAATTCAAGCGAACTCAAATAATGCAAGTTCAAGCGAACTTAATTCAAGCGAACACACTGAATACTTTCAAGCGAACACAGACTTTCAAGCGAACACAAGATTATCTCAGTTCGCTTGAAAATACACAAGTATTTCAAGCGAGTTGTTCAAGCGGACAGTATATTTCAAGCGAATGACCAAGGTATTTCAAGCTGTTGGTGCATAATATCTAAAGCCTACGTCTTAGTCTTAGTTGATCAATGTATAGGGTCTAGATGTGTTAATTATGAATGTATAGGGGGTTAATGTGTAAAATAGGATGTGTAATGTTCTGATTTCGCTCATATGACACATGGTCATATAAGCGAAATCACATTAACCTGATTTCGTTCATATGACACATGTCATATAAGCGAAATCCCTCCCCCTATATATAGTAGTTGTGTTTTCTCATTATGTACGCGTTCATGTCCAGTGTAGCCGAACTGCTGCCCGATTATTTCTTGAAGATTGAATGAGAAAACCAGTTTAAAGTGATCTGTATCTGTTTCTACTCATTTCTGCTTTGATTCATGCCGATTTTGTATTTCCGCTGCATTTTCGGTAGTTGCTAGCTCTGATTGACTCACTTGACTGTCAAATACGGTCCTACAATTGGTATCATAGCCAGTTGTGAGCTAGTTGACTCGAATCAAAGCCGTTTTCAAGCACATTTTGAGTTTCAGGACTTTCCGACGGACAAAATGGATTGAAATTTGAGTATATTGTGTAAAATTGACTAATAACAAACCCTTGAGATTTTCAGAACTAAAATCGGCCTAAAAATGACCTAAAATGGCTCGTGAAGTGATTCCGCTTTTCTGTACTTGAGTGATTTCGCTCTTACGGACAAGCGAAATCAAGTGTTTTGTCACATAAGGATCTGATTTCGTTCATACGGCACAGTTTAATCAGAGGTTTCGCTCTTTTGTTCAGGACTGATTTCGCTCATCTGGATAAGTGTGATTTCGCTCATTTGGATACCTGATTTCGCTCATGTGGTCATAGTGTGTTTTCGCTCATATGGTCATAGTGTGATTTCGCTTATTTGTCACTTAGAAGCTGATTTTGCTTTTAAGGACTGTTTTTGTGTTACAACCTTATTTTGAGCGTTTAGTCCATTTCGTACGTGATCGAGTGTTGGAAACTCGGTCTGTGTTAAAAGTTTTTCGATAAATACAACCTGTTAATCAAAAAGTTAAACATTTTTGAAAATTTGTCACTAAAAATGGAACATCAAGATTTTTATAACTTGTTTGCGGGCAGTGGTATGGCAGCAGGACAAACCTCGGGTAGTCTTATGCAAAATGTCAACATGGAGAATGAATTGGGAACAATGCAAAAGCCTCCCAAGTTGATGAACATAGATGAATATGCGGGATGGTCAAGCAGATTTAAAAACTGGGTCCAGGCTAATTACTTTGAGTCCTGGATGAAGATAGAAGCGAAGTATGTTCCACCGGTTGATGGGAGAGGTCATGCAAAGGGTATTGGAAGTTTGACAGAGTCAGAGCAGATTGATTTCAAAGCCGAGAAAAAGATGATTAGTATCCTTCAGCAGGCTATCAAAGAAGACATTTTAGTGTTATTACAACATGAAGATAATGCTCATTCTATGTGGGAAGCATTGAAATTGAAGTTTCAAGGTAGTGTGTCAATGGTCAAGAATAAAAAGGCTTTATTAAAGAAGGAGTTTGATATTTTTACCATGATGAAGGGTGAAACAACAAAGCAATTGCTCGACAGATATTGCCATTTAGTACTTGAAATGAAGAGATTAGAAATTGAAAAGAAAAATGAAGAATTGATTGATAAGTTGTGTGATGCATTACCATATGAAGAGGGGGGCACATATTTGATGATGTTGAAAAATAATTCAGATTTTGGGAATCTAAATCTTAGTGCATTCATAGAAAAGATTGAAGCTCAAGAGTTGGAGTTGCTAAAAATTAGAAAGATGAACTCAATAAATGTTCAACAAGATGTATCTTTGTATTACAAAGGCAACCCTTCAGTTTCAACCAATCAAAGCCCAAAAATACAGACAGGGTTCATTGCTGATAACACCTCAAGTGTTTCTTCAAACACTCCTCAATCTGGCAATTTTTCACCATTCGCGAACTATGAGCCAAACTTCAAAGTTCAAGAGCAGTCTTCACCTCAAAGCTCTACAAGTTCAAATAATCAGGCTTATGTTTCTGGGGTGCATTGCAACATCGCGGTGAATATAAAGAATGGAAATGAGATCACAGAAAAAGCCGCAAAACAGCACATAGCAATGCTTGCTTCCGTTCTTGAGGCTTATGAGGGCTTAGTAGCAGGGAGAATTGGTAATCCTGACATGGCGAAGGAGGATTACGACCAAATCGATCCCGAAGAACTTGAACTGATTGACATCAAATGGGGCATGGCTAGTCTGGTGAGAAGAGCACAGCGCTTCATGGAAATCACTGGCAGAAACAGCCTTTCTGGACCCGATCAGAAGTTAGGGTTCGATAAGTCGAAAGTTACTTGTTTTAAATGTAAAGAACGTGGTCACTTCAAACGAGAATGTCCCAACCGCGAAGTAAACAATCATCAAAACCCGTTCACCAACGATTACTACAGGCAAGCGATTTATCACTGGTAGATCAGTTAAAATGATTAAAGAAGAAAGTGTCCAAAATGATAAAGCCACAAAACTAGCAAAAGCAACACTTTTTGATAAACAAGTGGAAGTTAATTTTCATATTGACACAATAGCATCATTAAAGAAATAATTGGAATTGACTAAAATTGAAAATGAGCGAATTGATAAGAAATTGATAAGCTATGTTGCATCGTCCTATATTCTTGAACAAATTGTGCCACAACAGCTCAATGCTGCACCGGTCTTTAACAGTGTTCCACCCCCAATGTGGAATCATTATACTCAAAAATATCCAGATGGGGTGGAAGCTGCTTTGAATCTCAAGTTGAAAACAATTGAGGATGAATTGCCTGAGAGCATTGATGTTACATTCTCTGCATCCGACACAGACAACGAGTCACAGGTCATCAAGACTGTTGTCGATCAGGTGTTAGATGAAGAGAGTGATAACTCTGAGGTTGAAGTTATGAAATCTCATTCTGAGAAGTCTGTTACTGATTCTGAAGACGAGGATAATTTCTTAGAACATTTCATACCGAAATCAGACAAGAGTAAGAATGATGATCCGATTATGGTGGTTTACACTATGATTGGAACGGGCAAGCTTTATTCTGATTTCGAGTATCCTCTTCAGAATGTTAAGATTGAAAATGTCGAGAAAGTTTTCAAATTGGTTGAAATTGACATTGATGTGGTAAACAACAAAGAATTCTTTTCGAAACTTAAAAAGTCATTTGTTACAACACGTTTCAACAACTCGGGGAAAAAGGAGTGGGAAGGAAATGGTAACAAGAAAAATGGTAACAACTTTAAAAACAAAGGAATTGGTTTTGAGAAAAAGATGGCTAAGAAGGTTGTCAAGCCAAAAGATAAAATGAATGATGTTTTTGTTGTTGGACCAAGTGTGGATGATGAGAAGGAATACATTTTTAGTCAAAAAGCAGTTGACGATTTCAATGCGGCTAAGAAACTGAAAGTAGAGTCATTCAAGTCAACTTTTGTCGAGTATGACAAAAGAGTTTGTTATCGCTGCAATGAAATCGGGCACATGGCAAAACAATGCAAGAAAGTTTTTGAAAAACCTGTCATTAAACCTGTTGTTCAAAAATCTCAACCTAAGTCACCAGTTGACAAAAAGGGTAAAAAACCAATGGTTTCACCAATCCGTATCTTGAAGAGGGGTGAATCTTTGAAGACAGAAGATAAGCTGAAATCGACATTTGAGATTGGTGAATCTTCAAAGTCTCAAAAGTCTTCAAAGATTTATCCAAAAACAAAAATTTTTGAAACTCAATCATGGGTGGTTAAACCAAAACAATCAGTTGAGGTGAAGAAAATGGAAAATGAGTTAAAGTTTGATTCAAAAGCTTTTAATCAAAATGTTTTAAATATTTTTGGAAAAATGGTTGACAGAAAAGTCAAAGGGGTAAAGGAATTTTATGAATCAAAAGTGGGTGGTAATGATAATCACGAATTTGAATTTGAGCTTGATAAGTTTCTTGCAGAGTTTCCCCCGATCACAAATGATGTAAAATCAAAAGTAAAAACTGATATTCCGAATGTCACGTTTAACTTTCCTAAGACTGATGAGAAGTGTGATGTAGAGTTTGGGAGTGTTTCAGCAGTTAAGAAGTCATGGAGTTCATTGTTTGAATAAATTCGCTATGATATTTGCAGGGGCTGCCCAAGTCGATACTATCAAAGTGGATTATGGATAGTGGCGCTTCAAGGCATATGACTGGGACGCTTGCTCTGCTCTATGATGTCAAATCCATAAACGGAAGCTATGTTGGATTTGCCGGGAACCAAGGTGGAAGGATTGTTGGTCAAGGAACGCTGTCAAATGGCATGATTTCATTCGACGAACTGAACTACATAGTAGAGTTAACAAACAATTTACTCAGTATTTCACAAATCTGTAATAAAGAGTTTAGTGTACATTTTACTAAAACTGAATGTGTTTTGTTGAAACCAGGGTTTAAAATCCCTGATGAGATGGTGCTGTTGCGTGCTCCGCGGGAGAATGATCTTTATTATCTAGATATGAGAGTCGCAACGCCAACATCCCATCAGAAACAGTGTTTTGTATCAAAATCTAAAGCAACAGAAAAGGATTCGATAATGTGGCATCGAAAGATGGGCCACATTCATGTTCGCAAAATGAACTTTTTGGTACACAATGATTTGGTTGATGGTGTTAATCTGAAGAATTTTCACTTAAATGATGATTGTGTAGCGTGTAAGAAAGGAAAGCAAACTCGGAAGTCACACCCATTGAAGATGATGAATACAATCAGGTTACCTCTTGAGAGATTGCACATGGATCTCTTCGGGCCTGTCAACGTAAAGAGCATCAGCGGAGACTTATATTGCTTGGTGGTGACTGATGACTTTACGAGATTTTCTTGGGTAGTGTGCTTGGAACGAAAAGATCAAACTTTTGAGTCTTTGATGGTGCTTTTCAAGAAGATGGAAACAGTGTATAAGCTGCCAATCAGTAGGATTCGGAGCGACAACGGAACGGAATTCAAGAACAACAAGATGTACGAGTTCTGCAACGAGAAGGGAATTCTTCATGAATTTAGTGCGCCGTACACTCCATAGCAAAACGGCGTAGCTGAACGAAAGAATCGGACCCTGATTGAGACTGCACGTACAATGTTAGCCGATTCCAAGCTACCAATCTTTTTCTGGAGTGAAGCAGTATCAGCAGCCTGTTACACATTGAATAGAGTTCTCACTGTCAAGAAGTATAAAAAGACTTGCTTTGAGCTGTTGCACCGTTATAAGCCGAATCTTTAGTTTTTGGAGCCATTCGGGTCTCCTTGTACTTTTATTGATGAAAACGGTAAATTTGGCGCTAAATCTAATGAGGGTTTCTTTGTAGGTTACGCTAGCCCACTCAAAAGGGTGTTCGTACCATGCTTGGGTAAGGTGATTCAAGTACAACACGTGGATTGTCAGAAGCACACTGCATCACCACAACTTCCCGGACAAAGATTCCTGTTCGACTACGATAAGCTCTGGGAGTCGTTTCATCTGCCGGTCGAGCCGAGTGAAGAGGAACTAGCTCTTATGTACCTGTATCAGCAAAATGTGTCACAGGAGCAAGTATCTAGACCGCTAGAAGTTTCTCAACCCACCGTGGGTACTCACGATGATGAAGCAGGACCGAGTGGAACAACTCACGAACCACCAGAGGAACCAGTTCCATCGTTTGACGAATCTGACGACTCAGAAGCGGAACCCGCTCCGACTTTTGACGAGGATCCAACGGAAGCTGAGGATCAAACCATTGATCTTGACATATCAAGCTTGGAATCGGAAGTGAATGTGCCTGAAAATGCTATGCCACGGACGTTGTCTTATCATCCCTCAGAACAGATTATTGGCGACCTACAAAGTGGTGTTAAAACCCGACATCAAATAGACCAAGCTCTTACATGTTTCTATTCATCTATTGCTGATATGCAGAAAGAAGTCTCATTAAAATGTTTTATTTCGCAGATAGAGCCCAGAACCTACAAAGAGGCATTGACTGAGGATAGCTGGGTGAATGCAATGCAGGAGGAGCTGCAACAGTTCGAAAAGCTGGGCGTCTGGAGACTTGTCGATTTGCCACAAAACCAGAAGTTGATCAAGAAGAAATGGGTTTTTAAGTGCAAATGTGATGACAGAGGTGTCGTGGTGAGAAACAAAGCGCGTCTTGTGGTTCAAGGCTTCAGTCAACAGGAAGGAATAGATTATGATGAAGTTTATGCACCAGTTGCCAGACTTGAGGCAATTCGGATCTTTTTAGCCTTCGCTTCTTGGAAAGATTTTAAAGTGTATCAACTTGACGTCAAATCTGCCTTCCTCTACAGAAAGATCAAACAAGAAGTGTACGTGGGGCAACCACCGGGGTTCACAGACCCACTGCACAAAAACAAGGTGTATCTACTGGACAAAGCGTTGTACGGACTTCACCAGGCCCCGAGAGCCTGGTATGAGACGCTTTCTCAATACTTGTTGGACAACGGGTTCACAAGAGGCACAGTAGACAGTACTTTGTTCACCAAGGAAGAAGCAGACCACTTGTTGACCGTGCAGATATATGTTGACGATATTATTTTTGGATCCACCAACGACGACCTGTGCAAAGAATTTGAGAAGGCGATGAAAAATAAATTCGAGATGAGTTCAATGGGGGAGATGAAGTTCTTCCTCGGGCTGCAGGTGGAGCAAATGCCCGATGGAATCTTCATTCATCAAACGAAGTATGCGAAGGACGTGCTTGACAAGTTCGACATGACAGATTGCAGTCCTGCGTCAACTCCTCTCGTGCAGAATCATGGAATTTGTCCAGACGAGAATGGTGTGAAGATGGACGAGACATTGTACCGATCAATCATTGGATCTCTGATGTATCTCACGGCTTCCCGTCCAGACATTATGTATCCGACGTGTCTCTGCGCCAGATATCACTCAAATCCAAAGCAGTCACACCTTGAAATTTTGTGGACTTTGAACTAAAAACAATTTTTAAACCATGTCATTTAATGAAGAAAGTGTGGTTAAAATGTTTGACGAAGAGGAAACTATGACCTTGAAAGATTAAATGATTGGTTTGATGGGTGTTGGGGTAGTAAATATCGGAATGAGAATAAGAATATTTGGGATAAAATATTTGAATGTTTTTTGTGTATGAAAAATGAAACAGTGGATGTGTTGGAAAGACGGTTTAATTGTCTAATTGAAAATTTAACAAGGTACGAGATAAGGATATCAAATGCTGAAAAGGTATCAAAATTTGCTGACGCATTACCTTCTGAGTGGGATGAATTTTTGAGTGAACTAAAAAAGGATTCTAGGTTCTCAAATTTTTATCTAATTGAATTTATCAATGAGCTCAAAACACTCAAGTATAAAAATGAAAAGAAAAAGAAAGAGTTGATGAATGTAATAGATAAAAATCTAGACAAAATAAGTTTGGATGTGATTGTTGAAATATGCGAAAGAGTTAATATGTGTAGTGTAACAAAAATTGTTATGAAATACGATATTAAGAGGGGTTGTTATATTGATGAATATATGAATCCTCTTGATTTTGTTAAAATTTTTTGTGCAGGCACATACAAGACAGAGACACAGGATATTTCAAAGAATGAAGAATCCAAGCAAGATGGAACTTCAAAATGTGAAGTTGTGTGCTCAAAATGCGAAAAATTCGAAGCAAACAACGTTAAACTCTTGAAGGATGTGGAAAGTTTAACATTGGAAATCAATCGTGTGAAGGATGAGAAAAGATCTGATGATAAACAGATTCTTGAAATGACAGAAAATTTTGAGAATTTGAAATCTGAAAATGTCAAACTGTTGAGTGGTTTGAACAGTTTGACATTGGAAAACAAAATTTTGAAAGAAAAGTAAAAAGATTTTGAAAATGAAAAATTGAAAATTGAAAAAGATTTTCAAAGTCAAATGAAGATTTTAGAAGATGAGAAATCTGTTATCTTTAAAAATAATCTTGAAAAACAAATTGAAATAAATTCTCATCTTCAGAAAATCATTAGGCTTGAAAATGAAGCTGAAATTGCTCGGAATAAAATTGATGAGCTTGAAAAGAAATTGAAAGGTTTTGTGAAATCATCAGTACCAGATTATATCTGTCCAAAACCGATCAATTCTGTTCCAATAAGTGACATTGTCACAAACTTTGACAAAGTCAAAGTTGAAGATTGTGATGAGATAACTGATGATGAAGTTGAAAAAAGAAAAATATTTTTGGAATTAAAAGAAAAATTTAAAGAAACTGTTTTACATTCGACTGAAATAGGTGAATGCTCAAAGCAAAAACCTGTTAAGAAGAATGTAGAACAAAAACAAAATGTTAAAAATTCAAAAAAAATTCAAAACAACAATAAAAGGTCATCAGTTCAGTCATCCAATCGTTATAAAAAACCACAAAAATTTGAAAATAAAAACTCACAAAAAGTTGGTAATAAGTGGTGCAGGTTTGACCACAGTGCTCAAACGTCAAATCAAGCTTACAGGAGAAGATGGGATGAAGATTCTTCAAAGTCAAATCATTACAATGATAGAAAACAGAAAAATGATGAGTACTACAAATCAAATCAGTGTTATGATTTGAGTGTTTGGTTTGAGGGTGGAGAATGGTACGATAACAGAGTGTGTTACAAATGTGGTTTTCAAGAACACATTGCTGCTAACTGCCAGAGTCAGAGATTTGAGACGAGAAGATGCTATGAATGTCAAATCAAAGGTCATATTGCCAGGGATTGCCCAATGAGATCAATGGGAAGATCGAGGGCTGAATCTCAGAAAGTAGGGAAGAAAAAATCAGTCAAAGTCGATGAAAAGCCCAGAGCACAGAAACAACAAGAAGTGAAAGAACTGAAAGTGAAACTTTCACAAGGGCAAAAAGATCGATTGAGAAAGAAAAGAAAGAAAGCTCGAGAGTATCTTGAAAGGATTTTGTCCTCGGATACAACAAGTAATACAGAGAAGAGTTCTGATAAATCGTCTTGCTCTTCAAAGAATGACAAATCAAGCAAAACGAATTCATCAGATGCAAATCTGAGGACAGAATGGAGTGTTAAGAAAGAAAAAATTCCTGGCAATGAATTTGTTTCTTCAGAAGCAAAAGAGCCACGTTCTGGCAATGAATCTGATTCGTCAAAATCAGAGGAGCCACAAGTTGAGATCAAAAGTAAAAATTCAGTTCCGCCAATGGATGATATCAACTTTCCACCATTGCGGACTGAAAATTTTAAACAAAAAGATGGGAAAGTGAAAATTTCGAATCGGTTCTATTCTGAAAAGAAAGAATTTGATGTTGAAAAGGCTTTTAATAGCAAAGTAAAAAATATTTTTGGAAAGATGGTTGAGGGTAAGGTAAAAGGGGTTAAAGAATTTTATGAATTAAAAAGGTATGTTCAAAACACCCAAGGACAGTCAGGCTTGGGTTAATCTCTTTAACTGAAAAAACCTGACTTGCCGGAACTCCCAGGTTGGTAATTGGGGAGTAGGAATCGACATCTTTCTTGAGAAATTCACTTCGGTGATATTTCGACTTTCAAAAGAATAATCAGGGACATTAAGTTGTACTTGATTTATCTTTTCTTCAAGTGATTGTGTTGTGTTAATCCTACAAGTGGATTGTGAAAGAACAATGTGATGAAACCCCATGTTTGTGAAACGACACACAAAACTAATTTTCCGGAAAAACCATTTTGATTAAAATAAACTTAAGTGTTTTGAAATCATAATGGGAAAATAGTTTATTGTCAGGGGGAGTTCTGATTGTTTAAGCCAAGTGGATGGCGAATTGAGGCAATTCTCATC
The DNA here is from genome assembly GCA_030545235.1 of Helianthus tuberosus. NCBI lineage: Eukaryota > Viridiplantae > Streptophyta > Magnoliopsida > Asterales > Asteraceae > Helianthus > Helianthus tuberosus. The sequence continues at coordinate 22,176 of JARYGA010045633.1, read as the reverse complement.
AGTTTGTCACTTTGTTTGTATAGTTTACTGTTTTATTTTTCAAATTTTCTCAGAAAATCAAAATTGAAACATATTTTGATTTTAGGGGGAGAAAAATTTAAAAAAAAAATTAGAAAATTTGAAAAATTCAAAAACATTTGAAAATGCAAAAATGAGTTTTGTTGTGAAAAAGAGGAAATGATAGTAAATCAGTTGGACTATCACAACATGCTAAAGAAATGAAATGTCAAATGTAATAAACGGTCTCACTAAAGATGTTACGATAGGCTCAGCTAAACTAGTAGATTTGCGAGAACGATACAAACTTAAATGAAAAAGCCTAGTTCTAGTGGGAAACATGGTTTAAAGCATAGTACTTAGTTTTGTCCTTCTTGACTGTGTGCCTACTCAGTAATCGCTGATTGTCGAAAGACATAAAACTGGTTAAGTCTGTGAACTTTCACAACTTTGCTAATAAGTCGCTGTGATTGTGCATTTCATTTTGCCAAGATTTAAACTTGTTTTATTTCTTTATTTTGTTTAAGCATTGGACATCCTCTGCGTATACGTGAGTATCGACCTGGATGTTATTGCCTAAACGTTCTGCTTTATTTTCTTTGGTGTTTCGTTTAAGCTTTGGACCTCCTCTGCATATACGGAAGTATCGACCTGGTGGTTAAAGCCTAAACAACTTCAACTTATTTTATTTTCTTATTTTGTTTAAACATTGGACTTTCTCTGCGTATACGGAAGTATCGATCAGAGTGTTAATGTTTAAACATTCTGCTTTGTTTTCGCACAAATCACAGTTGATAAAAGTTTAAAGGCATTACTTGAGATAGTGTATTGCATGATGAGGGGATATGCTGAGATCGTGGGGTCCATAAGAATTTAGTGCAAAATTAATATACCTTAACGTATCGGTAAGCATTTCGAAAGTTTTTAGATTGAGCTTAAGAGGACAATTATATCATCAATCAACGTGAATCATTTAGAACTTAAAACGATTAAAAGCTTAACGGTGCTTGTGATGTGTCTCAAAAAACTGATATGATCCTTTACACAAACTCACAAAAATAGTGTTTGTAAATTTTATTTTACTACATTTCTTTTCAGTAAAAAATCCAAAAAGATTTTTAGTGTGTTTTAGCATAAATTTTGATAAATTCAAAAAGATTTTCGACAACTGATGTTGGAAAGCTGACATTCAAAATCTCAAAGGCTAAACATGATGAACAGTTGGATTGGTTAATTGGTTTGAAATGTTTATCAGAATTTGGAATGTTTAAAATTTTGAAAAGTTTTAAATGTGAAGATTCTCAAATGTTTAGTTGATTCATTTAGTTGAATCACAATTGTGTTTGTTATAATAGTGTGTTTGAGATATGTAGGTTTCTGATCCTGTTGCTACGGAAAACCAGGAGAAACATCAGAACCTGAGAAGAGCTTGAACTGAAAAAGCCAAGATTTGATTTCAAAGGTAATAACAAAATTCCAGATAGCGATCCCAGCTTGATGATAGGGGGAGTCTGATGAGAGTTAGAGCCAGAGAAAGATCCGGGTACATGATTCCAGGAAAGATTCCTGAAGAAGAGCTGTCATGTTGAAGACTCCCACTAAAGATTCTGTCAACATTCAAGGGGGAGTCTGTTGGTGCAGTCGTCTGTCAATTACATCTTCATTCTAGTCTTAGATAGAGAGAGAGAAGCCTAGAGACTGATCAAGACTGAAGAAGTAAAGACATGAAGTTGTCAAAGACTCGATGAACGACTCGTCAACATCTGAGGGGGAGTTTGTTGGTGCACTACATCTGTCGACTTCGTCTTGGATCGAGTCTTACATTGAAATGTATAGTTTAGGGTACGCTTTATGAGAAAATAGGATAGATATATGTCTTAGATGAGGATTTCGCTTATAGGGACATATAGGGGTTTCGCTTATGTGATCAGAGGTGATTTCGCTTATTTGACATGTTAGGGTTTCGCTCATAAGGACATGTACCTTGGAGCGAAATCCCATGCACTATATATATGTGCACATAAGCGAAATCATGTAATAGAATCAGAAGTATCATATCACGAAGTGCTGCTGGATTACGTCATGTTTATCAGTTTTTGAGTGTTCTTTGTAGAGATCGAGTCGAAACTCTGTCCGGTTGTAGTTGTTACGTAATAAAACGTTGTTTAATTACGTCTTCGCGCACGATTACGGTTCGATTTAACGGATTCCGCACGTTAAATCGAATCCACCACAGATCTAGTGATCGTTTATGATCCGATCCTGTACTCACAAGTGGTATCAGAGCTACGGATGCTCTGCGTGTAATCGTGATTCGAATCGAACGAGTTTCGGTGAAATCGAATATGTTGTTTCTGATTTAGCGTTGATAGATAGGTGTAAATTCGATAATAGTTGTTGTGATTGTTTGTTCAATCTGAATTCCGAATCTATTTTTGTTTGAACTGATCATTGCTGAATCGTTTCGAGTGAACTGAATATTGTAGGACTGCTTCGGCTGATTTGTGATGTGTTTCGAACAAACTTTGATCTGATTCAGTTTGTTGATTAAAGTTGTTTGAGATAAGTGAAGAGAGAACTTGTTTCAAATCAGATTTCGGAATGTTTTCGGTGTGATTTCGAAGAATTTAGGATCACTCTAGTGCATAATCGGATCAAGTTTGAATAGTTTTGTTGATTTTAAATCACTTTCGAACTGAATCAGTGAACTTTGGTTAAGAGTTTGTCAATTTCGGACTGTGTTGACTTATTTCAGTGTGTTGTTTATAAGTTTTGAACTCTATACATTGTTTTCAAAACTGTTTTGACGGATCAAAGTGAATCAAATTTGAATATATTGCAAAATTTGATAAGATTTGCAGGTTTCGGGTGTTAAAATTCAACGAAGATGAAGAGTGATAGGTTTTGATTGTTTGAGTTGTTAAAAGTTGCAGGGAAATAGTGTTGAAATTGTTTCGATATTTGACATTGACTGTTGTTATTACGTTGTGAATCTAGTGATCGATAGAAAGAAAATTTTTGCAGATTCTTGAAGATAGTTGTTTAGTGATGGAAGTATAAGCGACACAGGTTGAAGTGTCAAGAGAATTAGGGTTTTGTGATTAAAAAAATTAATTAGATATCAACATTAATGTCGTGAGTTGAAAATTGTGCTGGTTTTGAGAATTGGTATTTTAGAAAAGGACAAAGTTTTGAAAAAGTATGTTTTGATCAAAATTTTGAAAAGTGACGTTTGGTTAAGGTTTTGTTTTTCCACAAATCAACAATTTAAAATAGTTTACAAAGTCAACTGGCACAATATCATTTAGGCCAAAAGTATTGAGTTGTAGTGTGGGCCAAGGTTTAGATAGATAAGTTTTCTTTGGGATAAATTTTTTTAGATACAAGTGTTGCTGGGCTGCATAGTGATTGGGCCTATACTAAACAAAATCAAGTGGGCTAGTGAAACAAGAAATTTGGGCCGTGGATATTGGTTTGAAAGTTGGACATTGATAGAAGTGAGTTGGTTTAATCTACAAATTAGTGGGTTATACAAATTGTTTCACATTGGGTTTGTTATTGGACGCTAGCTTGTGGATTTCTTGGTTACAAACACTATTTTTGTGAGTTTGTGTAAAAAGGGGAAATGATAGTACCTCAGCTAGATGGACACAGTATGCTAAAGATTTGTAATGTATAAAATGCAATTAAGCAGTCTCGCTAAAGATGTGCCGATAGGTTTTCACAAAATCAGTAGATCAGTTTGGGATATAAACATAAAATTTACTTGCGTCTACGTGGGGAACATCTCCAGGATATATAGGTAACCTCTGAAATCCTGTTTGAAGGGTCCCGTATTCTGAGATACTATGTGACAACTCGAAATTCCGACATCCTTTATTCGCATTTATTGCACGTTGACTGTCTAGATTATTGCTTACACGAATTATTTACCTGGATTGTGAACACTAAATTATAGTTAAGATGATAATCTTGATTTTTTTTGAGTGATAAGGTGTAAGTACTTGACTGCATGATTAATTGTAAACTGTTTGAGACCTGAACAACTCGACGAAACACAATATGTGTTTCGCCATAACCACTCTCGACGAAACAGATTGTTTCGCCAACCATCCACTCGACGAAACAGGTCAGTTTCGCCGAGCCCAGTTTCGCCGAAGCCCAGTTCGGGCCCAGCACGTTAAATCGGGTATATTAGCGTGTAAAGACCTTTATTTCACATCTTTGGCAAAAGTTGGAACCCTAGAACACTCTCCCTTCTGTGCGACGGCCACAACCATCATTCACCATCAACCCTAGGTCTCGAATCCTTGTTTGTTCATCTCAAATCGGTTAGTATATGTTTGTTAATCGATTTCATGTTTCCGTAATATCTCGATTCAGGCTTGTGTATATGTTTGATGTGTGTTACTGCTGTGATTATAAGAGCATGATGACGGTATAGATTTCGATATGTATGATGTAGTCGGATATAAATAGTTCTATGCGAAACTTGATAGGATCGAATACTCGGTTCTGGATGTTGTTAATATGTTCTGATTCTGAATACACATTGGTATCTTGATAGGGATTGACGATATGATATTGTATGTTGATCCATATGTTGTACACTTAAACTAGGGTTTATGCTAGACGATGATTCTTTGATGATTGAGTATGATGATTCTATGAGCACATTGATCTCCATATGATTTCTGTTATTGTTGACGGCTGCTAAAATGATTAGGGTTTCTGTGTTGATTGTATCTGCTGTAACTGATGTCTGCGAAACAGACATCCGACGAAACAGGCCTCCCGGCGAAACAGAATGTGTTTCGCCAAGAGTCATCGACGAATTAGAATCCTGTTTCGCCAAACAAGGCCACGACGAAACTGAATGTGTTTCGCCAATTATCTGTGTTTCGCCATTATCTGTGTTTCGTCAGCATGTGTGTTTCGCCGGATAGCTGATCTGTGCTGTAACTTGAGTTAATTCTGTTAAGTGTTAACTGGAATATTTAACAGCTGTTGTATGTTAAACATGACTTGTATGATTGTGATTACGTGTTACATGCTTACACGTGAACAACTTGAACTCAAACTGATTATTCCATACGTGCATACTTTAGGACGTGATTGATTACTTGCGAGCATACACTTAGCATACCGAGCAAACCAAGGTGAGTTCACACACTTTCTAAGGCATGGGATTCCCGGTGGTTGGGAATGGGTTAAAGAAATTAAACGGAACCTACATATCCTCCTTGGGTAGGATATGTACCGCCATCCTCCATGGGTAGGATGCCAATATTAATCCTGCGTATTCTCCTTGGGTAGAATACGTACGTTCGCCCTCCTTGGGTAGGACAACAACCTTAACTATACTAAAACGATCTTCGCAAACATGCCTGGAATGGCCGCGAACTATACTTATACTACTCTTCGCAAACATGCCTGTAAGGGCCGCGATACTGAAACTGTTCTTCGCAAACATGCCTGGAATGGCCGTGATACTTATACTACTCTTCGCAAACATGCCTGTAAGGGCCGCGATACTGAAACTGTTCTTCGCAAACATGCCTGGAATGGCCGCGATACTTATACTAATCTTCGCAAACATGCCTGGAATGGCCGCGATACTTATACTAATCTTCGCACACATGCCTGGAGGGCCGCGATACAAATAAAACTAGTCTACAATACATGGGAAACCCCCACTAATCTTCGCAAACATGCCTGGAGGGCCGCGATGTAATTGATGACGATACATGGGTTACTAAACAAACAAACGATTTATGAAACGAACATTATTACTAAACAACCCACTGTGAACTCGCTCAACTAGTTGTTGACTCTCTGTTACATGCCTTGCAGGACCTTAGGTATTTATGGAGCTTGCACGGGAGGCGCAGTCGTTGTGGACAAGGATCGTGAATGCTTTGTTAAACGTTTATGACATTACATACTTATACTCATGTTGGGTTACTTTTATGCTTCCGCTAAACGTTGATATTATACTTATGTTTTGAAACACCTTTCATATTGGTTTGGTTGAATTACATCTACTTTTACTTATTACTTAAATGTTCAATATGATAGGTGGCTTGATCCTGGTCTGTCACGCCTCCAAGCGGTGATGCTCCGCGTGTGGATTTTGGGGGTGTGACAGATTGGTATCAGAGCCATTGGTTATAGAGAACTCGGTTTTAATAAAGGGAAAACGATTTTGTTAAAACCAGACTATAACCAGAACAGTGCTCTCAACGATCCACAACGACGCTTCGCTCCACGTGCAAGGCTCAACACCATAGGTATTACTATTCATGTTACATTACCTACATGCTAGAATTACATAGAACTTTGCTCGTGGTGTGCTCAGATTACAGAACCTACTACACGTTATTGCTTGAGAATACTTGTATGCTCACTCTCTTCGCACTATTCGCGAACCTCTCACCCACATGTTCTCCTTGATGTCAAGATCATGTGTGGACGCGTTAACCTAACTCAAGCCCAGTTGGCGGCTTCGATCACTGAACAAGTTACTGCAGCACTCGCAGCTGCCCAGACAGGAGGTGTAACCTGCCATCACCACTTACTCTAGGATTTTTAGATCCTACTCTTGTAACTCAACACTTGTGCTTGATTTTGATTACTCTTACGCACACGACAAGTCAACACGCTCAGCCACCTGTATGCACATACAAGACTTATATGGACTGTCGCCCTACTACTTTCAGCGACACTGAAGGAGCTGTTGGACTCCTCCATTAGTTCGAGGAACTCGAATCGGTCTTCGAGTGTGTGAATGACCCGAGGCTCGTAAGGCGAAATATGCCACTGATATTCTCGAAGGCACTGCGCAAACTTGGTGGAACGCGCAAGATTACGATGTTGGAGCTGGCGGCTGCTAATGCCACCCCATGGAATGATTTTAAGGAACTGATCAAACGTGAATACGGTAGTTATGATGCCATCCACAAGCTGGAAGTGGAGTCCTTTAACATGAAGATGACGGGGTCAGAGATAGAAGCGTGCACGATACGATCCAACAAACTGACAATTTGTGTCCAACTATGGTGGATCCTCCCATAAAGAGCTTTGAGCTGTACCTCAAGGGTTTAGTACCAGGAATTCAAAACTATGTGATGACGGCTAAACTTGCTACTATTCAAGATGTTACTCATCTTGCTCATCGTCTCACAGACCGGGCAGTGGAACAGAACAAGCTGCCTCAACGTATCAGCGCTACTACTTCAACTACTTCTGCTACCCTCAGTGACAACTAATGAAAGTGGGATGGAACCTCTAGCAAGGGTTCGACTACGATTCCGTCCCAGGCACAGCAGTGAAAGATCAATGACAGCCAAAGTCCTGGTCAGCAACCTTTTAGTAGTCAAGGGCAGGGTGGATACAGGGGAAACCACCCTAAGTGCAAACGATGTAACTTGCACCACAGCGGGCCGTGCAACCGAAATCATGGTCATTAATGCGACAAGCTTGGTCATGGAGCCAAAGATGGTAGAAACTCACGTTCTGCAAACCAGAACCAATAACAACAGACACAAGATCTTTAAGAATCAGCAACAACAAGCAGAGATCCTATGCAAGGAAAAGATCATTCGTATTCCACGCTCTGGTAAAGAACCTCTCGAAGTTCAAGGCGACAAGAGTGGTGTCGTGAGTGGCATCATCTCCTTTTTAAAGGCTCAGAAGTGTTTGCGCAAGGGTCACACTGCTATTTTGGCACTCGTTACAGATACCTCGAAGAAAGAGAAAAAGATTGAAGATATTCCTGTAGTACGTGACTTTCCTCAAGTGTTCCCTGAGGAATTACCTGGGTTACCGCCTCATCGTCAGGTTGAATTTCAGATCGAGCTCGCTCCAGGATCAGCACCCATAGCTCGAGCACCTTATCGTTTAGCTCCAACTGAATTAGAAGAACTGTCAAAGCCGCTACAAGAACTCTTGGAAAAGGGTTTTATACTTCCAAGTGTGACTTCTGGCTTCGTGAAGTCCACTTCTTAGGCCACGTGGTGAACAAGGATGGGATTCATGTCGATCCATCCAAGGTGGATTCGATCAAGAACTAGCCTGCGCCTCGTACACCAACTGAAATACGCCAATTCTTGGGTTTGGCGGGTTATTACAGACGGTTCATCAAAGACTTCTCAAAGATCGCACAGCCGCTTACACTACTGACACAGAAAGGTGTTGTTTACCGTTGGGGTAATGCACAGGAAACAGCGTTTCAGCACTTAAAGGATAGACTTTGTAGCGCACCTATCCTCTCATTGCCTGAAGGCACGGACGATTTTGTAGTCTACTGCGATGCATCTATCCAGGGTCTTTGATGTGTATTGATGCAACGGGATAAAGTTATTGCTTATGCTTCGCGCCAACTTAAGGGTCACGAACGGAATTACAATACACACGACTTAGAGATTGGGAGCGGTTGTTTTTGCACTTAAGATATGGCGACACTACTTGTACGGCACTAAATGTGCTATCTACACTGACCACAGGAGCCTTGAACATATCTTCAAACAGAAGGAACTGAATATGCGACAACGACGATGGGTCGAATTACTGAACGACTACGAATGTACTATAAAGTACCATCCAGGCAAAGCCAATGTTGTGGCTGACGCCCTCAGTCGAAAGGACACCGCGCCTAAGCGCGTGCGAGCTTTACAACTCACTATACAGTCTAGTCTTCCTTCCCAGATACGAAATGCTCAGGTAGAAGCATTGAAACCAGACAACGTCAGGGCTGAAGCCCTATGCGGCTCAAGGCAACGCTTAGAACAGAAGGAAGATGGTGCTTCCTACGTCACAGGACGCATTTGGGTCCCGCACTATGGCAACCTACGAGAGCTCGTAATGGATGAAACTCACAAGTCTCGCTACTCGGTACATCCTGGTGCGGATAAAATGTACCACGATATCAAAACTACATACTGGTGGCCTAGCATGAAGGCCCACATAGCAACCTACGTTAGCAAATGCTTGACTTGTGCGAGAGTCAAGGCGGAAGATCAGAAACCGTCAGGACCACTCCAACAACCAGAGATACCACAATGGAAATGGGAACAAATTTCAATGGATTATGTTACTGGTTTACCTAGACCTCAGCACGGAAACGATACTATTTGGGTGATCGTGGATCGACTCACAAAGTCTGCCCACTTCTTGGCTATCAAAGAAACAGACAAGTTCTCTACCTTAACAGACATATATCTTAAGGAAGTTGTTTCGAGGCACGGTGTGCCCACCTCCATCATCTCTGATCGTGACGCACGATTTACTTCAGAACTATGGCAAGCAATGCATAAATCTTTTGGCTCTCGTTTAGACATGAGCACAGCTTATTATCCTCAGACAGATGGGCAGTCTGAGCGCACTATTCAAACTCTAGAAGACATGCTTCGGGCGTGCGTAATTGACTTTGGCAATGGTTGGGAAAAAAACATCTGCCACTTGTAGAACTTTCTTACAACAACAGCTACCACATCAGCATTAAAGCTGCTCCATTCGAGGCATTGTACGGACGTAAATGCCGGTCACCTCTTTGTTGGGCAGAGGTGGGTAATAGTCAAATCACGGATCCAGAAATGGTAGTCGATACTACAGAAAAGATTGCACAAATATGACAACGCATGGCGGCAGCACGCGACCGTCAGAAAGCATACGCTGATTTAGACAGGAAACCACTCGAGTTTCAAGTTGGGGATCGAGTGCTACTTAAAGTTTCACCCTGGAAGGGTGTGGTTCGTTTTGGCAAACGCGGCAAACTAAATCCACGATATGTTGGACCTTTCGAGGTTATTGAGAAAAATAGGCAAAGTGGCCTACAGATTGAACTTACCACCTGAACTCAGTGCAGTTCACAACGTCTTTCACGTGTCGAATCTGAAGAAGTGTACGTCAGATGAGACCCACATAGTTCCCTTAAAGGAACTCACTATCGACGAGCGGTTGCACTTCGTCGAGGAACCTGTTGAAATCACGGACCGGGATGTTAAGGTCCTCAAGAACACGAAAATCCCTCTTGTACGAGTTCGTTGGAACTCCCGCCGCGGCCCAGAGTTCACCTGGGAGCGTGAAGATCAAATGAAACTCAAGTATCCCCAGTTATTCGGAACCAATGCAACTACTACTGAGGCTGAAGCTACCAATACAAAATTTCGGGACGAAATTCCAAATCAACGGGGGGATAATGTGACACCCCAGGAAAACCAGTAATCTTCGCATACATGCTCGGGGAGCCGCGATACGAAACAGGTAAACAACGTCACACTATTAGCTTCCTCAGTAACCGCATGCTAAATTTCGGGACGAAATTTCTTTCAAGTTGGGGATAATGTGACAACTCGAAATTCCGACATCCTTTATTCGCATTTATTGCACGTTGACTGTCTAGATTATTGCTTACACGAATTATTTACCTGGATTGTGAACACTAAATTATAGTTAAGATGATAATCTTGATTTTTTTTGAGTGATAAGGTGTAAGTACTTGACTGCATGATTAATTGTAAACTGTTTGAGACCTGAACAACTCGACGAAACACAATATGTGTTTCGCCATAACCACTCTCGACGAAACAGATTGTTTCGCCAACCATCCACTCGACGAAACAGGTCAGTTTCGCCGAGCCCAGTTTCGCCGAAGCCCAGTTCGGGCCCAGCACGTTAAATCGGGTATATTAGCGTGTAAAGACCTTTATTTCACATCTTTGGCAAAAGTTGGAACCCTAGAACACTCTCCCTTCTGTGCGACGGCCACAACCATCATTCACCATCAACCCTAGGTCTCGAATCCTTGTTTGTTCATCTCAAATCGGTTAGTATATGTTTGTTAATCGATTTCATGTTTCCGTAATATCTCGATTCAGGCTTGTGTATATGTTTGATGTGTGTTACTGCTGTGATTATAAGAGCATGATGACGGTATAGATTTCGATATGTATGATGTAGTCGGATATAAATAGTTCTATGCGAAACTTGATAGGATCGAATACTCGGTTCTGGATGTTGTTAATATGTTCTGATTCTGAATACACATTGGTATCTTGATAGGGATTGACGATATGATATTGTATGTTGATCCATATGTTGTACACTTAAACTAGGGTTTATGCTAGACGATGATTCTTTGATGATTGAGTATGATGATTCTATGAGCACATTGATCTCCATATGATTTCTGTTATTGTTGACGGCTGCTAAAATGATTAGGGTTTCTGTGTTGATTGTATCTGCTGTAACTGATGTCTGCGAAACAGACATCCGACGAAACAGGACTCCCGGCGAAACAGAATGTGTTTCGCCAAGAGTCATCGACGAATTAGAATCCTGTTTCGCCAAACAAGGCCACGACGAAACTGAATGTGTTTCGCCAATTATCTGTGTTTCGCCATTATCTGTGTTTCGTCAGCATGTGTGTTTCGCCGGATAGCTGATCTGTGCTGTAACTTGAGTTAATTCTGTTAAGTGTTAACTGGAATATTTAACAGCTGTTGTATGTTAAACATGACTTGTATGATTGTGATTATGTGTTACATGCTTACACGTGAACAACTTGAACTCAAACTGATTATTCCATACGTGCATACTTTAGGACGTGATTGATTACTTGCGAGCATACACTTAGCATACCGAGCAAACCAAGGTGAGTTCACACACTTTCTAAGGCATGGGATTCCCGGTGGTTGGGAATGGGTTAAAGAAATTAAACGGAACCTACATATCCTCCTTGGGTAGGATATGTACCGCCATCCTCCATGGGTAGGATGCCAATATTAATCCTGCGTATTCTCCTTGGGTAGAATACGTACGTTCGCCCTCCTTGGGTAGGACAACAACCTTAACTATACTAAAACGATCTTCGCAAACATGCCTGGAATGGCCGCGAACTATACTTATACTACTCTTCGCAAACATGCCTGTAAGGGCCGCGATACTGAAACTGTTCTTCGCAAACATGCCTGGAATGGCCGCGATACTTATACTACTCTTCGCAAACATGCCTGTAAGGGCCGCGATACTGAAACTGTTCTTCGCAAACATGCCTGGAATGGCCGCGATACTTATACTAATCTTCGCAAACATGCCTGGAATGGCCGCGATACTTATACTAATCTTCGCACACATGCCTGGAGGGCCGCGATACAAATAAAACTAGTCACAGTGGGTTGTTTAGTAATAATGTTCGTTTCATAAATCGTTTGTTTGTTTAGTAACCCATGTATCGTCATCAATTACATCGCGGCCCTCCAGGCTCCTTTATTCGCATTTATTGCACGTTGACTGTCTAGATTATTGCTTACACGAATTATTTACCTGGATTGTGAACACTAAATTATAGTTAAGATGATAATCTTGATTTTTTTTGAGTGATAAGGTGTAAGTACTTGACTGCATGATTAATTGTAAACTGTTTGAGACCTGAACAACTCGACGAAACACAATATGTGTTTCGCCATAACCACTCTCGACGAAACAGATTGTTTCGCCAACCATCCACTCGACGAAACAGGTCAGTTTCGCCGAGCCCAGTTTCGCCGAAGCCCAGTTCGGGCCCAGCACGTTAAATCGGGTATATTAGCGTGTAAAGACCTTTATTTCACATCTTTGGCAAAAGTTGGAACCCTAGAACACTCTCCCTTCTGTGCGACGGCCACAACCATCATTCACCATCAACCCTAGGTCTCGAATCCTTGTTTGTTCATCTCAAATCGGTTAGTATATGTTTGTTAATCGATTTCATGTTTCCGTAATATCTCGATTCAGGCTTGTGTATATGTTTGATGTGTGTTACTGCTGTGATTATAAGAGCATGATGACGGTATAGATTTCGATATGTATGATGTAGTCGGATATAAATAGTTCTATGCGAAACTTGATAGGATCGAATACTCGGTTCTGGATGTTGTTAATATGTTCTGATTCTGAATACACATTGGTATCTTGATAGGGATTGACGATATGATATTGTATGTTGATCCATATGTTGTACACTTAAACTAGGGTTTATGCTAGACGATGATTCTTTGATGATTGAGTATGATGATTCTATGAGCACATTGATCTCCATATGATTTCTGTTATTGTTGACGGCTGCTAAAATGATTAGGGTTTCTGTGTTGATTGTATCTGCTGTAACTGATGTCTGCGAAACAGACATCCGACGAAACAGGACTCCCGGCGAAACAGAATGTGTTTCGCCAAGAGTTATCGACGAATTAGAATCCTGTTTCGCCAAACAAGGCCACGACGAAACTGAATGTGTTTCGCCAATTATCTGTGTTTCGCCATTATCTGTGTTTCGTCAGCATGTGTGTTTCGCCGGATAGCTGATCTGTGCTGTAACTTGAGTTAATTCTCTTAAGTGTTAACTGGAATATTTAACAGCTGTTGTATGTTAAACATGACTTGTATGATTGTGATTACGTGTTACATGCTTACACGTGAACAACTTGAACTCAAACTGATTATTCCATACGTGCATACTTTAGGACGTGATTGATTACTTGCGAGCATACACTTAGCATACCGAGCAAACCAAGGTGAGTTCACACACTTTCTAAGGCATGGGATTCCCGGTGGTTGGGAATGGGTTAAAGAAATTAAACGGAACCTACATATCCTCCTTGGGTAGGATATGTACCGCCATCCTCCATGGGTAGGATGCCAATATTAATCCTGCGTATTCTCCTTGGGTAGAATACGTACGTTCGCCCTCCTTGGGTAGGACAACAACCTTAAGTATACTAAAACGATCTTCGCAAACATGCCTGGAATGGCCGCGAACTATACTTATACTACTCTTCGCAAACATGCCTGTAAGGGCCGCGATACTGAAACTGTTCTTCGCAAACATGCCTGGAATGGCCGCGATACTTATACTACTCTTCGCAAACATGCCTGTAAGGGCCGCGATACTGAAACTGTTCTTCGCAAACATGCCTGGAATGGCCGCGATACTTATACTAATCTTCGCAAACATGCCTGGAATGGCCGCGATACTTATACTAATCTTCGCACACATGCCTGGAGGGCCGCGATACAAATAAAACTAGTCTACAATACATGGGAAACCCCCACTAATCTTCGCAAACATGCCTGGAGGGCCGCGATGTAATTGATGACGATACATGGGTTACTAAACAAACAAACGATTTATGAAACGAACATTATTACTAAACAACCCACTGTGAACTCGCTCAACTAGTTGTTGACTCTCTGTTACATGCCTTGCAGGACCTTAGGTATTTATGGAGCTTGCACGGGAGGCGCAGTCGTTGTGGACAAGGATCGTGAATGCTTTGTTAAACGTTTATGACATTACATACTTATACTCATGTTGGGTTACTTTTATGCTTCCGCTAAACGTTGATATTATACTTATGTTTTGAAACACCTTTCATATTGGTTTGGTTGAATTACATCTACTTTTACTTATTACTTAAATGTTCAATATGATAGGTGGCTTGATCCTGGTCTGTCACGCCTCCAAGCGGTGATGCTCCGCGTGTGGATTTTGGGGGTGTGACATACTAGGTCTTTATGCTTAGTGATATCTGGGGTATTATCCCGGGACTTCTGATTTTGCGGAAGCATTGGCCTAGTCCCTGGAGAATACTTTACGCTGCTTTGAAATAAACCTCCCCTCAGCATAAAAAATGATAACTCATTGCAAAATGGTTAATCATGTGCTGTTGAAAAGAAGATCCCCAAAGGGGACCCACCAAAAGTCGAAGCCGTCATCTCTCTGCGTATTGAAAGATCGACCTGAGCTCTCACGGCCCTCGCAATTAACCCCTTACAGATATCATCTAGGTATACTCACCTGTAAGACTGAATACTGGGGTCTGGATACGGGAGTATATACTGAGGTGGGACACATGTAGATGTTTAAGTCCTAAAACACTAATTCTGTATCCCGAGCAGATTGAAAGTTTTGTGAGAATTTAAGAGGATCAGTATATCGGCAATCTACGTGAATTGTTTAATGCTTAAAATGAAATAACAGCTTAACGGTGCTTGTGTCTTGTCGGCAGCTGATATGATCCCCTAACACACTCACAAAAAGATTGTGTGTACAGTTTTCAGTTTATCCAGTTAAAAATCCAAAAAGATTTTAGTTTCTCATTTTATTTTCGACAACTGACATTGGGAAACAGACGATCAAAGCTTAGTGAAGATCATGTCAGTGTATGATGAGGGATGGGTAAGTTGGTGATGCAGAACAATGATTGGTATAGTGCTGGACAGTTGAAAAGTGTTTGAAAGTTCAAAATGTTCAAAAGTTCATTCGTTTGAACTATTTTCAGAATGAAATAAATGTGTTCTTCATAATTCGGTTAACCAAGGTCATTAACTTGGACTTGGTAGGCCAAGCAGTTGCCCAAGGTCATTGATTTGGACTTGGTTAACTGGGTGTGACGGTATTTAATCAGAAAAGGGTTAAAAAGTAAAATTTTTGAAAACTTCTATCTGATTTCGCTCATGTGTCATCAAACAATGATTTCGCTTTTATGTCACTTAAAAGGGGATTTCACTTATAGGTGCTTCAATGTGATTTTGCTTATTTGTCCCATGTGATTTCTTTCATGTGTCATTGGTCATAAGAGCGAAATCAGGCCAGCTATATAAGTGAACTGATTCCGCTCATATGTCACTTTCCTGGTTTCGTTCATCTGTCATTTCTCTCCGGCGACTGAAAAGCGATACCCTAAAATCTTTGTTTACAAACGAATTGCTGCCAAAATTTCTACAGATCTTTTTATTTTCTTAGTATCTAATCATGGGCAAGGTAATATGATGCTTGATTTGATCTGTATTAGCTATTTTATGAACTGTCGGTACATGTGATGAACATAAACTTAGATTTAGGGCATTAACTGTCAAATTGATACAAAAAAACAATCATATGTAGTCGGTTTAAGATGTTAATCATGTTAAAATGTGTTGATTGTTACAAATCTGATATTTGATGATGTTTATTGATGTTCGGTTGTTACAGTTGTAGATCTAGGGTGTTTGAGTGACCGTTAATGAAATTAAAACATAACCCAAGTGTCGAAATTAACATGTTAACAGATTAGTGGGTTCAAATTTGGGATTTGATAAATTTTCTGAGAGTTTGATAGAGATTTCGCTCATCTGTCATGCATCAATGATTTTGCTTTTAGGGTAGTTTGTAATTCCGCTCATGTGTACCATGTTAATGTGTTTCTAGTTATTGTGCGCACATAGTGTTTCCACTCATTAGTGTTATTCTGTGATTTCGCCCTTAAGTGCATCTTGTGGTTCTACTCATATGTACATAAGAAGATTTAGCTCCTGTGTACAATCCGGATTTCGCTCTTAGTGCACCAGTGTGTTTTCGCTCTTAGTGCACTATACTGATTTTTTTTACCAAGTGTAATAACTTGCAATTCTGATTTTAGTGAAAAAATGTTCTAAGTGCTGATACATTGTTATACTGTTTTTAATGTGCAGGGATCCAGTGTTGTGTTTGATCCTATTCACAACAGTTGTTGTGATTTAGATATGCAGAAACATTCAGAACTGGTCAAGTTTAGCAGTATTTTGGAATTTATGGGCCGAGTTCCAATTCAGAAAGCGATTACAGATCAACGTCCAATTTACAAATCACACATTGATCGTTTCTAGAAGAATGCTAGCTATGATGATCAGAACAAAGTTATTTCATCAATTGTTGAAGTGCATGGCAAGATTGAGAAGATTCTAGTCACCGAAGCAATCATTCGTGAAGTTGTTAACTTTCCTGACGAAGCAGATTCACCAATAAGATTTCCAGAACGAATGGTGAAAGGTTGCATGCTAAGAATGGGATATCAGGGAGCTTTGAATGCTGGGAATTATTTGAAGTCAAAGTTTACAAAGCCGTATAAGTTTCTAATTCACTGTGTATTGATATCTTTGAGTCATACAAAAGGAGGTTATGATGCAATGCATGACTATCAAATGAATATGGTTACTGCTTTAGTGCTAAACAAGAAATACAACTTTTCACATATTGTGTTTCATTACATGGCAGAGAATATTACAACGAAAAGCAAGTCTTGGATGTATCCTCGGTTTGTATAGATGTTAATTGATCACGCTTATCCTGAGATTGACAGAAATATAAAGGATGATTTGTTGGTGCAATCTCATATTGTCACACCCCGACCACGTAGAACATACAAAACGTGGCGGAAACATCGGGGAGTGTTGTAACAGAATTAATGTTTCACAACCATGGAAATTTAAGTTTCGTTTTATTCATCAAACAAGCGAGTTACACTGTCTTCAAACAAGATATAAAGAGTACATAACAAAAATTAACTAGTTCTTGTTGCGTTTAAAGTCACTAAGGCACAAGTCCGCCTAAGTATGTCTTGATAAGTCCTATGCATCATCTACTGAAAACACATGTGAAAATAGGTACGTCAGCATAAAAATGCCTGTGAGACACATAGGTTTGTGAAAAATAGGATTCATGACTTATATTTGATAAAATGTTTAGTCATGAACCTTGTTATTTGCTTTGTTTTGTAAATCATTTGAAAATCGATAAGATCAGATGATATGTATAAATAAGAGAATAATGTATGGTTAAATGAATAACCATGTAAAAATGAATTTGTATAAGATAAGTTGTTTGTAAAAGAATGTCTTGTGAAAAGTATGTTATTTGTATAAAATGTTATATATCTTAAATTGAAATGATTTAAATAACGCTACGATATGTAATACCATACAAACACTTATATATAGGAAGTACCAGCGGCGTATCCACCATGCTTGTATCATATTACACACGCACCGTTACTCAAATCACTTACCCAAACAAACCACCAATGTAAGATGTCTATGTTTAAACAAATTGCCAAACGTATTGAATAATATGTCAAAAATGTTTATGTCAATATGTAAATCATGTAATGTGTAACCAATGTCAATAATGTTTATGTGTCAAATGTAAATCATGTGATGTGTAACCAATGTCATTAATGTTCATGTGTCAAATGTAAATCATGTAATGTGTAACCAATGTGATCTGTATGGCTAGTGAAATGTATCAACTAAACCATATACACAAAAACAAAGTATTGAAGTAAAACATGGTTTAAATCAAAGCTATGTTTTGTGGAAATGCATGCTATACTGATACAAACATCTATGCGGTATTGTTATAATGCATACATCCAAGCCTTGAGACTGTGGCGATAAACCCTTAAACAACTTAAAGGTTTATCTTAATTATGTATATCGAATTCGGTCATTCCTTCCAATCCAAACAAACCCAGGATTTCAGGAACGGGAGTTGTCAATTCCTATGGTATCACTACCTACTAACGAATGGCGTGATCAATGTTAATGAATGTATTGTTCCATTGTAAACAAACCAAATGTCATACCCAAAATGTAAACATGTGAAAACAATGCACTAAGTATGTAATCAAATGAACATACATAGCGTGAAATGTAATGTAAAACGATGTACTAAGTAATGCACACAATGGGCACACATAGCATAAAATGTAATGTAAAACGATGTACTAAATACGCACACAATGGGCATACATAGCATGAAATGTAATGAAATCATGTACTATAATGTACTAACGAACATAGCAGGCATATGATGTGAAAGCATGAAAAGCAGGAAAGTAACAAGTAGGCACATGTGTTTCACCCCAAAACAGTTTGGAAAATAGTAAAAGAGGGGTTCTATGTACTCACTTGAGAATGCTCAGTAGTCCTTGAGTGACAACCAAACAATGCTAGAGATCACGGATATCAAACGGCACCTAATATAGGTAACTATGTTAATAAACTGGACCTAAATCGGAGGATCGGGTAGCATGAGGGTTTGTAAACCAAACGAGTATGGAGACTCGTGTAATATGGTTCAACAAAGCCTACATACTAAATGAAACCTAACATAAGTGCTTACGACCCATTACGACCCGTTTAGGTAGCTTATGCTACTTTAACGCGTCGTTCGCGTGAAACGCGTTCGGACCGCCTAACTAGCCCTATGACAAGTGTTATATGCCTAAATGTCACACCCTGGCTTTGCGGAAGCGTGGTTAATTTGGTGTGACTTCTTAATACCATAGCTTAACCATAACAAAGCTATATGAAATAAAATTATGCAAGATCATCCATTCGATTAAGTTTTAAAACCAGAGTAACATAACATTGTCTTAGGGACTTACAACCTCATAACATAAAACATTGTCTTGAAAAACATAAACATCAACATGAAATAAACGCAGTTTAAGATTTGTGACTCGTCCAGGAAAAAGTCACATTTCCTAAACCCGGATGACCTCGGAACCCATATGCAGCGGGAAAACATAACATACCGCGCCAGATCTTTAATTTCCTGAAATACATGTAAGTTGAAAAATCAACAATAATGTTGAGCGAGTTCATGTGTAAGTGAGTAAGTAAACCTCTGTGAGTATAAAAATAGTCTTGGTATGTAGCAAATAAGGGAATTGAGATCACCAATGGTTTGCAAGGCCACTGATATATGTGAAGTGCAAATAAGGATACTCAAACCTAGCAGATTTCGCCACGGCATTAGTATGTGGACAAAGTCACCCCGAGGTCCGTTTCTAGTTTGGCCTGGGGCTGGGCTCGCTACACCCAGATAGACCTACCGCTCCTGTCCCTCGGTCCCGTTATGAGGACTAATGGCCTCATATTGCTCCTACCCACTCACATGATCTAAGTAGTAAACCTCCTTACGCTAACCATACCGTGTATAAAGTACTTGTAATCAAAGTAACATGTATTTCACCCCCGCAGTTAAGAAAACTGAAAACAGTTAGAGAAAAGGGGGACATGAACTCACAGTGGTGCGTCTCTACCAAGTATGCCTCCAAATCGACCAGCTGTATGACGACCTACACGTGCTAACTCTATTAGACGGATGGCCGTGCCTTAGCTTTATGGGTTAAGTTTTTGGGAAATAGTTAGGCAACTATTTCGTGTTTACATTCTGTATACTTGGTAGTTATTCTCCTTCCCAAGGATGGGGGATTTAATACATGTGTGTTCGTAGCATTCAGATTTCACTATTAAGTCTCACTTAATATATTTTATTTCCTAACTCCAAAATATAAATATTCTTCCCAAAAATATTATATTTTAATACATGTGATTTTCCCAAAATAATACTTAGTAATATTATTTTTACTCTAAAAATAATATTTACGTAGTTCACAAAATAATCATAAACGCTTATACAAGTGATGTTGTGAAAAAATATATACTAAATATATATACGTATCACGTTTTATTTTGTGAAATCCCACCTCCGATGTTTTGTAAATATAGTCGTGGCGAAACTTATATTTTGAAAACAAGTCAAAATGTATTTCTAACACTTATAGTGAAAATATTTCTAAGTGTTAGGTTTTAGAAAAATTTCGCCAGAGTTTCCTCTGTAACGGGAGGTGGCCACGCTTTCAAGCGTATCATTTTCTTTTACAATTCAACCAACAATTTTCTCAATCAACCAAAACAATGTTCAAATCACAAACGAGTCAAAACATGTATATAAATCGCATAAATTTCATGAACTTGTGATTTATTCAAACTATGAAGTAAATCCCATTACTTTTAGTGGATCTTTATATAAAACAATCCGATTTTGTAAAAACCTCGTTTTTATGGAAGTTCCGTCTTTACAACTTCTCGTCATCTTTTTCAAAAATAGTTATTTTGTCGAAACTTTGTGTTACACAAGTGTTTACACACTTGTGTGTTCTAAAAACCATTCTTGTTAGTGTAAGATCCGTCTTTAGAAAAACATGATTTCTTTGACACTCGGTCCTTTGAAAATACCACCTGTAGATCCGTAGATCTACTAGTTTTAATCACTATTTTACAAGCTAAAACACTTTTACACAAGTTCATGATTCTTGTGTGGTAGAGTTTCATCTTCTAACCCTTGTTACACTTAAACAAGCTTTATGTCATAATCCAAGATCATGACTAAACCGGGTTAAATGATGATCCGAGCTACCACAACATAGATCGGGTCCAAATAATCACACAAATCAAATACTACAAGTTTTACACAACAAATGAGCTTTTAACCATCATTTTTAGTGTTTTAAGTAGACTTTCATGTATCATCTTGTATGTTAACGAGTTTTAACCATTACAAATCTTATTAACCACTTTAGAATAGTTCAAGAAGGTGATTTAAGCAACATACCACTAGCTCGAGGCTAGGGAAGAATCTATGCGAAAAATGCGTGGATAAAAGCAAAGTAGAGAGGTCCTTCGCCTTCCGTTTGCACCAAGACTCCTTATCCGAGATCCTTAACACTTGTATGAACTTGAAATGGCAAGATCAAAGCTCGACAATGGTTGTGTGTTCAAGGGGGTGTTCGGCCGAAGCCTTGAGAGAGAGAGGGATAGAGTTGTGTTGTTGGTTTGTGGAGTGTAAGTGTTAAGTGTGCTAACCCTTGATCTTATAGACAACTCACAAGATTAATATACAATGGTCACTATGCTTCCTAGATATTAAACATGGAAGATTATAATAATCTTCACAAGGACAAGTGTGTCCCCCCTAGTTGGGGACGGTTAGAGAGGGGGGGGGGGGGTCTAGTCCGATTCCAACTAGATGCTAAGTATAATAGTTAGGTTAAGTAAGTTAGTTAAGTGCTTAACCCGGTTAGTTGTGTGTAGCGTGTTATGACGGGTGTTAGGGTACCCAGGGACCCTAACTGGCTCAGAAAAAGATAAATAATGAAAATAACAATATTTTCATGTTCCGGGTATAGTCCGGTTGTTCGGTTGGATAGTAATCCGTTAAAGTGCTTAACAAAGCTTTAAAATGTCGTCAATACCCTTTTTAGTGACACAACTTATTTCTGACACTTTGGAAAGTGTCTAGTAATATTTTTCTCATGTTTTGGCACTTTATTAGTTAGCTAAAAGCTGAATTATTATGTAAAGTGCTGAGTTTTGTACTCAGAGTACGTTTTAGGCACATCCAGTCATTGTGACTTATTCCTAGAGACGCAGTTCTACAACCCTTGTATCCCTACACTCACCACTAGTGTAGCAAAATATTTCTGGCTCATACCGGCCTTAGAGGCAGTGTCTGCCTGATGCTGGCTTTATCAGCATGTTCAATAGGTTATCCGTTAT
>JARYGA010045632.1:0-63532 GCA_030545235.1 Helianthus tuberosus | reverse complement strand
TGCAAACACTCACAATACACTTACACTTGTAATCAAATCACATTGTAACACCTATTCGATCCGCATCATATCCTGCACTGTTTCATGATATTTGAAGCAATAAGAAGAACAAGGCAACTACGATTGCCAGCTCCTGAGGTTTTGTGCCGGCGATCTAGATTGATCAAGGGCTTTCCTCGTACATCCCATGTCACCCTTTACCTTTTTTGCTCATTGTTTGATTGTTGATACAGCTCGATATCCTGAGCCGTATCCTAAAAACTGTTTTTGTTAAACAACTTAATCAGCACATTTTCAATACACATTCTTAGCACACAACCTCACTTAGCTAATTTGATCACTTAATTGCTTCGGTAATTTTTGACCAAAACAACAGTATACTACAAAATCATCATTGCCCTCAAGTAAAGATAGAATAGGTGCATCGCAGAGTTTCTGTTTCAAGGTCTGAAATGCTTCTTCTTGTTTGGATCCCCATTCAAAGGGCTTGTTCTTCTGAGTTAGAGCAGTTAGAGGAACTGCAATCTTCGAGACGTTTTCGATGAAGCGGCGGTAATAACCCGCGAGACCAAGAAATGAACGAACCTTGGTGGGTGTAGTAGGCGTATCCCAATCCTTAATCGCACTGATCTTGGAGGGATCTACATGAATACCTTGTTCGTTGACAATATGTCCCAAAAATTGAACTTCCTTAAGCCAAAATTTACATTTAGAGAATTTGGCAAAAAGTTGCTCTTTCTTCAGGAGTTCCAGAGTAAGACGAAGATGTTGTTCATGATCAGCTTGCGTCTTAGAATAAATCAAGATGTCGTCAATGAAAACGACGATGAACTTATCCAAATAAGGCTTACAAACCCTATTCATCAAGTCCATGAAAACAGCAGGAGCATTAGTCAAACCGAATGGCATAGCAGTGAAATCATAATGCCCATATCTTGTGCGAAAAGCAATCTTGGGATTATCTTCTTCAAGCACACGAAGTTGATGATACCCAGAACGTAGATCAATCTTTGAAAAACAGGTAGCACCCTGTAACTGATCAAAGAGATCATCAAGGCGAGGTAGGGGATATCGATTCTTGATGGTAAGCTTGTTAAGCTCACGATAATCGATGCACATCCTGAAAGAGCCATCTTTCTTTTTAACAAAAAGAACAGGAGTACCCCAAGGTGAAAAGCTTGGACAGATAAAACCTTTGTCAGAAAGTTCATGAAGCTATTTAGATAACTCTTGCATCTCAGAAGGTGCAAGACGATACAGAGACCTAGCGATAGGATTTGCACCAGGTACAAGATCAATACGGAACTCGACTTGGCGTGTTGGGGGTAAACCAGGTAACTCTTCAAGAAACACTTCAGAATAATCCCGAACAACAGGGATATCTTGAATAGACTTACCTTTGACTTTCTCCTCCACAACATGTGCCAAGAAAGCAACATAGTTCTTGCGTAGATACTTACGAGCTTGAGTACAAGACATGAGTTTGAGACTACTAACAGGTTTTTCACCACGAGCCTCTAAGATCTCACATGACGAAAGAGATACACGAACAATCTTCTCAAAACAAACTACCTCTGCGTGATACTTGGCTAACCAATCCATTCCCACTATAATGTCGAAACTTCCAAGTTGCATTGGTGTGAGGTTGATAGGAAAAAGATGGTTATTAAGGTTCAACTGGCAGTTTCTAAGAACCGAATCAACAACAATCGGTTCACCACTAGCTACTTCTACTGTCAAGAGCTTTCCTAGTTTCGTTCTAGACATGCGAAGCAAAGGCTCGAAAGATAAAGACACAAAACTCTTATCGACACCCGAATAAAAAAGAACAGATGCAGGCTGATTATTAACAAGGAACGTACCGTTCACCACCTCATTGTCTGCTCGCGCCTCATTTGCGTTCATGTTGAAGACTCGTCCACGAGCCTGAGCCTGATTTGCATTGAAAACCTCGGACACTGATTTCGATAGTGGGTCAAATCCCCATAATTGAAACACGAACCAGGCGGATAGTGAGGTCGTCCAGCTTGAGCCTGTTGTGCAGGTGGTTGAGCAGCTTGCTGGGCTGGGTTATGTGCGGCTTGATTTGGAGAAAAACGATAAACGTCGGCAAGATAACCCGATTTTCCACAATTAGCACAGAAACGACACTGAACTTGCGGTTGATGGTGACTATTGCATCTGTTGCACAACGGAGCCTTACCAGCATATTGTCTCTTTGTGGGTGGTTGTGCAAGCTGGTTGAGAGCTGCCTGATTGGCATGTGCAGTAATAGCGAAGTTCTGAGAAGCCTTGCGCTTCTTAGACCTCCTTGCAAACCCAGCTTTCTTACCCTTCTTATTTTCGGCCTTATCAGAGGATTGTTTCTTATCCTTGTCACCCTTCCTGTGAAGCTTTCCCTTTCTGATTTGTGACTCAGTCAAAGTCGCAGCTAACTCGATCGTCTGACGAACTGTGGTAGGGTTGCTACTAGTGACGCTGTCTTGCACGGGGTCAGGTAAACCATCGACATACCTCTCGATAACTTTCTCGAGTGGGGTAACCATTGTAGGGCAAAGCAAACTCAATTCCTCATACCTGTCGGTGTAAGCCCGATGCTCACCACTATCCTGTTTCAAATCATCAAACTCCCTTTCTAACGCCCTCTGTTCATGACGGGGACATAATTCCCTCATCATAAGAGCCCTAAGCTCTTCCCATGTCTGACCCAAAGCAACATTAGCACCATGATCCCTCATAACTCCATTCCACCAAGTAAGAGCCCTCTTTTGAAATACGCTAGAAGCAAACTCGACTTTGCGATTATCAGGACACTGAACATGACGAAAAGTACTCTCGATGCTTTCAAACCACTGTAGGAGCCCAGTTGCTCCCTCAGAACCACTGAACTTGAGCGGTTTAGCCGAATTGAAACTTTTAAAGTTGCATGGAGCATTATGGTTATTGTTGGCTTGGTTAGCTTGAGCACCAATGTTTGGGAGTACAGCAGCCATTTGCTGCGAAATGATTGCTGCCAGTTCGGCATTAGGTATCTGATTGTCGCGTCGAGGAGGCATTCTAAAAGAGGAAACATGAGAGAAAACAAGTGAGATGATTAAATGGAAATGAAATGATACAAATAGACAAAAGCAAAGATGGTGGTCATTCGTTCGTACCACAAAGCAGACAAAAGACACATAGTGACTGATCAAAGTAAATGGGTCAAAAATAATGTATCGCGAAGACATGCTTTAGCCTATAAGTGGGATACTCACCCCAAGAGTCCCCAGGTAAGAATGACTGGTCCGATTATGTGGATTTGTACGAACACTCTAGCCTAGATAGAAAACTCAAGATACATGCATCCACCCTTCCAGATTGCACGTGTTCACATTATTTAGACCCAAAACTTTGATGAGATTTTGAAAACTTAGAAGGCATTAAGCCAAAAGAATCATTAAAAACTGGTTGTTTAAATTTTCAAAATCGATTTAGAAAATTAGAGGGTTCAAAACCTTATAACAAATCATCTAAGAATAGATGATTGATTTTCAAAGATCATTTTGGAAAATTGTGTCCTTGTTTTGGTAATCACCTAAGGATAGGTGAAGAGTATGTTTTAAGATCTAAACACAAGATAACTTGTGTTAGGGTCCTAGAAAAGTTATAGTCTAGGTCAAAGCATTACTAATAACCTAATTCCCTATAACCATTGGCTTTGATACCAACTCTTCTGTCACACCCCGACCGCGTAAAACAACAAACCGCGGCGGAAACGTCGGGGAGTCGAGCAACAGAATTATTGTTTCACAACCATGGTATTTAAAGTTTTTTTTTATTTATTAACAAAAGGGGTTACATTGTCTTAAACAAAGGAAACAAGAGTACATAACAAAATTTAAACTAGTCTAGCTTCATTTTATGTCACTAAGGTACATGTCCGCCTAAGAGTATCTTGACCAATCCTACGCATCAGCTCCTAAAAACACATGTGAAAATAGGTACGTCAGCATAAAAATGCATGTGAGACACATAGGTTTATTGATTTAGGATTCATGACTTGTATTTGAAAGAAATTTTTAACAAAAAGTTAGTCATGAATCTTATTAAAAGTGTTTTCTTTTGTAAATCATACGAAAAAAATCGATAAGAGTTTAGATGATATAAAAGAATGGTTTGTGGTTAAATAAATAACCAATTAAAAATGAATTTGTATAAGATGTGTTGTTGTAAAACAATGTTTTGTGAAGTTATGTTCTTTGTATAAAATGTAATGTGTCTAAATTGAAATGGTTTAAATAAGGCTACGATATGTAATATCATAAAAGCACTTATATATGGGAAGTACCAGCGGCGTATCCACCATGTTTTTAACAAATTACACACGCCTCGTTATTTAAATCACTTACCCAAACAAACCACCAAATGAATTGTTTAAACCAATGTCAAAATGTTTATGTGTAAACAATGTCAAATGCCAAATGTAAATCATGTTCATGTATAATAAAATGTTATGTATGGCAAGTAAAAATGTCTACCTAAACCATATGTAAAGTGTACAAAACAATGCATTTGAATAAATCATAGTTTAAATCAAAAGTTATGTTTTGTAAAATCAATGCTTTATTGATACAAACATCTATGCGGTAATGTTAAAAAGCATACATTCAAGCCTTGCGACTGTGGAGACAAAGCCTTAAAAAATAAAGGTTTATCAAAAACTATGAATATCGGATTCAGTCGTTTCCGACTTCCAAACAAACCTAGGAAGCCAGAAATGGGAGTTGTCAATTCCTATGGTACAACTACTTACTACCGAGCGGCGTAGCTAATGTTAATGAACGTACTTTTGTCCCGTTAAACAAACCAAATGTCATACCAAATGTAAGCATGTTATGTGAAAACAATGTACTAAGTATGCAAAAAAAATGAACATACATAGCATGAATATGATGTAAATCAATGTGTACATATGCTGAAATGAACATAAGAAACAAATATGTTTATAAAATCAATGTACTAGCATGTTAATAAAACATACATAGCAAAAACATGGTTTAAATCATGTACTATACATGTACTATATGAACATAGCAGGTATATGTTATGAAAACATGAAAAGCACGAAAGTAACAAGTAGGCACATGTGTTTCACCCCAAAATATTTGAAAATAGTATAAGAGGGGTCTATGTACTCACTTGAGGATGCTTAGAAGTCTTTGAATAACAACCAAGCAATGCTAGAAGGATCACGTAATCAGTCGACACCTAATATATGTAACTACGTTAATAAACCGGTCCTAAATCGGAACATCGGATAGAATGAGGGTTCGTAAACCAAATGAGTACGGGAACTCAGGTAATATGGTTTAACATATCCTACATTCTAAATTGGAAACTATCCTAAGTGTTTACGACCCATTACGACTCGTTTAGGTAGCTTATGCTACTTTAACGCGTCGTTCGCGTAAATCACGTTCGGACCGCCCAACTAATCCTATGACAAGTATTATATGCCTTAACAAGTCTAATAATGTTACCTAATCAGTTTAGATGTCAAAAATTAAGCTACATATGCTTAGAATGAATTTATGCGTAAAAAGGGCATTTTGGTCATTTTCCTAAGGCATTTAAACTACCTATCACACAACTAACTAAACATAGTGACCATAAGGTATAACCTCAGAAGGTTATTCCCTATACAACTATGGCCACAAAATATGTTTGGTCGGATCCTAATGATTGACCAAACGGGTCGGGTTCGAAAGTATAAGCGGTTGTTTAGACCGCTTATTTTACGACCCTATATAAGCACTAAACTAAAAGTGACGAGTTAAACATGTTAAAACATGTTTAGCTAAGTTAGAAAACAAGTTTGATATCAAAACAAAGGGTTTTGATACCCAAGAATAGTTTGGTTGCAAAAATATCCATAAACGCGCATTTTGATCGAAACTATGACTCGTCACTATGCCTAGATAACGTGGTAATCAGTAGGTATAGTCACAATGGACTATGACCATCGTGATTACGCTCACGTTGCGAAGTTTAAACGAACTTTGTGTTGACCATTGACTGGTCAATGCAGAAAGTCAAACACTGTTTGACTTTCATGCTTAAAAACGCATAAAAGCATGAAAGAAACTTACAAAAGGTCCAAGCAATGGAGATTTGATTCAAGTTGCTCAGGTATGAAGTGTGGAAACTCCAACTTAGAGCAGAAATGAATCAAGGTGTGAGGATTGCAAGAATTCAAGGTGGGTATTTATAGCATTTCCACAACTGTTAAGATCGTTTCTTGGAATACGAGCTTCGATCTTGGCCTTATAAGTATTACCCACTGTTTTGGTAATCTATGGGTGCCCAAAACCAACTCCATGTTTGCTAAAACCATGCTCAAAACCCAGGAAACCAGCTGCTGATTGATAAAAACAGTTTTGCTAATCTGGTGGGCTCTCGCGCCCCGTGTAGGCTGAGCCTACTTCTTACGCAGCCCGCCACCTATTCCCAGTTCAGCAGAAGTTTCAAAAGTTACATGTTTAGTCCCTGCATGCATATAAGGCCCTTTTTGACAAGTTTAAGGCCCGTTAAGCCATTTTCAAGGCTCTACAATGATGCCTAAGCATAGGGAACATGAAACATGCTTGAAAATGTGTTGGATGTCGGTTCGTTTGGTCGTACGATCAGGTCATTGGGTTAATTACGATGAAACACGAACGGACGTGAAAAACGATCCAAATTACGCGACGAATGGAATTTTATCATGCCAATCACTAAAATAAAATATTTTAATGATTACATAAATTTTTTGATATCCGGATATATTCAGAACGTAAGATATACGCGAAAAAGCAAACTTATGCACTTTTTGACGCTTTTAGTCCCTGATTGACCAAAAAGTTTGTTTTAGCACACCGAACCCCTCAAAGCCTATTTATAAGCTATGTAAAGGATATTTATGGTATGTTTAACTTATGTTCAAGTTTTGGAATGTTCATTACCACACGAATTGGTATACTTTTGCAGTTTGATGTAAATAGTCCCTGCGATCGAATAAACATGATGTTGTCATACCAAAGCCTTCAAAACTTATTTCTAAGTTATGTAAAGGATATTTAAGGTATGTTAAGCATATATTGATGTTTCAGAGTGTTTGTCGCGTTAAACTGATTACGTTTATGCATCAATTTGCGTATAACTTTCAAGAAAACGATATAGAGTTTAAAATTGAACAAAAATCAAAACATGCAAAATGTCAAACATAAATAAACAAATATTGGGGTCAAATAACATTTTTTTATTGATAACTGAACATATTATAGTTTATACAATGATTAAAAGCACAGATGTCACAGTTGTGTTCTCATGCAACGAGGTAAAGTTATAGCTTATGCGGGGAGACAATTGAAAATACACGAGAAGAACTACAAAAATCATGATCTTGAGTTAGGGGTTGTAGGTTTTGCTCTCAAAATCTTGAGACACTATCTTTATAACACGAAGTGTGTGGTTTTCACAGACCACAAAAGTCTCCAACACATTTTCAATCAGAAGGAGCTGAACATGAGACAACGATGCTGGGTTGAACTCTTGAACGATTACGACTGTGAGATTCGCTACCATCCTGGTAAGGCGAATGTTGTAGCTGATGCGCTAAGCCAAAAGGAACGAGTCAAGTTACATAGTGTTCGGATTCTATCTGATATCCAATCACGTGTCTCTCAAGCTCAGCATACTTGTGTTACACAAGACTTGATGGGTAAGGAATTACCACGTCAACTTGAGCTTAAACTCGAAACGAAAGACAATGGGTTACTTTTTTTCAAGGATCGTTTGTGGATTCCGAAACAAGACAATCTTCGCACCTTAGTGATGGACGAATCTCATAAGTCCCGATATTCTATTCATCCTGGTGCTGACAAAATGTACAAGGATCTTCGTACTCAGAACTGGTTGCCTGGTATGAAGAAGGATATTGCCTTGTATGTATCGAAATGCCTAACTTATCTCAAAGTCAAGGCTGAACATCAATGACCATCTGGTTTGCTTATACAACCAGAAATACCGGTATGGAAGTGGGAGAACATTGTGATGGATCTCATTACTAAGTTACAGCACACATCTAGAGGTCATGATGCCATTTGGGTAGTCATTGATCGTCTTACAAAGTCAGCTCACTTTTTTACCGATTCGCGAGGATCTATCTACTGATAAACTCGCCAAGATCTATGTTGATGAGATTGTGTCTCGACATGGTGTTCCTTTGAATACCATATCTGACCGTGATGCTCGATTCTCATCGCACTTTTGGAAGACCATGCAATCTGCTATGGTAACCCAACTAAATTTAAGCACTGCTTATCATCCCCAAACGGATAGATAATCCAAGAGGACGATACAAACATTGGAGGATATGCTTAGAGCATGTGTGATAGACTTTGGTGGTAATTGAGATTCACATCTACCGTTGATCGAGTTCTCTCAAAACAATAGTTATCATGCTAGCATTAATATGGCACCGTTCGAAGCTTTATACGGTAAAAAATGTCGTTCACCTGTATGTTGGAATGAGCTCGGTGAAGCTCAGCTTACTGGACCTGAACTTATTTGGGAAAAAACGGACAAAGTCAAGAAAATTTACGATAATCTTCTAACAGCTATAAGCCGTCAAAAGAGTTATGCGGATATGAGATACAAGCCTTTGGAATTTCAGGTCGGAGACCATGTCCTACTTAAGGTATCCCCTTGGAAGGGAGTGGTTAGATTTGGAAAGAAAGGAAAACTTGCACCACGATACGTTGGACCATTTAAGATTGTTGAAAGAATCGGAAAGGTTGCCTATCGACTTGAGCTACCTCCAGAACTCGGGAATATTCACCCAACATTCCATGAGTCCAATTTACGAAAGTGTTTAGCCGATACTGATCTTCACATTCCACTCGACGAAATTCAAGTTAATAACACAATGCACTTTGTCGAGAAACCTGTGGAGATAATGGACCATGAAGTCAAGCAACTAAAGAAAAAGCGAATACGATTAGTCAAGGTTCGCTGGGAGTCCAAATGAGGCTCAGAGTTTACTTGGGAACGTGAGGACCAAATGAAGGCGACATATCCACATTTGTTTTCACAAGTTTCCTCTAGTTAAAATTTCGGGACGAAATTTCCTAAAGTAGGGGAGACTGTGACAATTTTGCTCTGTAAACAATGTACGATGTAAAAAAATAGAAATTATCAATGAAACAATGTGTTTTGGTCTCAATGTTTATATGTTTGTGTTTGACAATTTCACGTTTTGATTCTAGTTCGATTTCAAGCTTTAAATCGCTTTCTAGAAAGTTATACGCAAACTGTTACGTAAATATAATCAGCTTAACATGACAAACACTCTGGAGTAGTGACATATGCTTAAAATACCTTAAATAACCTATACATAAATTAGGAATAAGTTTTGAATGGTTTGGTATGGCAAAAACTAGTTTATTCAATCATAATGACTATTTACGACAAACTTCAAAAGTATGCCGATTCGTATAGAAACACACATTCCGGAACATGATCATAAGCTAAAAATACCCTAAATATCCTTTACATAGCTTAGAAGTAAGTTTTGAGGGGTTCGGTATGCGAAAATACGCTTGTTTGTTCACAGGGACTAAAAGCGTCAAAACTGCGAAAGTATGCATTTACGTGCATATCTTGCGTTCTGACCATATCCAGACATCCAAATTTTTTTTGTAATCACTAGAATATTATATTTTAGTGATAGGAATGCATAAATACCATTCGTTTCTCAATTTCGATCGTTTACGCATTCATTACGATTCCGTCGTAATTAACCGAAAACCGCAACCGTACGGCCAAACGAACCGAAATCTGTGATATTTTTTTAACATAGTTCAACTTAAATATACTTTAACTTCATTATGGAGCTTGAAAATGGGCTTGACGGGTGTTAGAATTGCCAAAACGCGACAACACGAAGTGAAGGGGCTAAACTGTCAATTTGTGAAACTAGCGGGTCTGCAAGGTCCATACGGACCGTATGGACAAGTGCTTACGGTCCGTAAGGATTTTCCAGCACAACAGATTTAGTGAATCTGCAAAACAGCCTGCTCATATGGTTTTAATCCCTGGTTTCCTCAATTTGTGGGATGGTTTGTGTGCTGAGCAAGTTGCCAAATCAGTGTTTAACAAGTGTAAGGCCAAGATCAAGCCTAGAAACAAGTGGAATGATCTTGTTGGTCCAAGAAATCTATAAATAGTAAGGCCCTTTCACCATTTTTCCTTGCTCATTTGATCTAATCTGCTCCAAGTGGAGGCATTCACTAGTTAAAGGCCACCTACCTGAGTATTTTAGTTCAATTCTTCCAAGCTTGGACCCTTTGTAAGTTTCTTTCATGCTTGGTTATGTATTTAATGCAAGAAAGTCAAACAGTGTTTGACTTTCAGCTTTGACCATGAATTGGTCAAGACAAAGTTCATTTAAACTTTGCAACGTGAGCGTAATCACGATGGTTATAGACCCTCGTGACTATACCTACTGATTACCACGTTGATTAGTCGAAGTGACGAGTCAAAGTTTCGGTCAAAATGCACGACTATTTTCGGAAATCAAAACACGCTGTTTTGATATCAAATCAGTTTCTAACTTAGTTTTTAACTCGTCACTTTAAGTTTAGTGCTTGTTTAGGGTCATAAGTCAAGCGGTCTTGACAACCGCTTAGACTTTCGAACCCGAGCCGTTTGGTCGATCATTAGGATCCGACCAAACATAATTTGTGAACATAATTGCATAGGGAATAACCTTCCGAGATTATACCATATGGTCGCTTAGTTTGATTAGTTATATGATAAGTAGTTTATATGCCTTAGGAAAATGACCAAAATGCCCTTTTCATGCATAATTTTAATTTAAGCATATGTAAGTTAATTTTTTACTCTTAAACTGATTATGCAACATATTTAAACATATTAGGGCATATAATACTTGTCATAGGATTAGTTAGGCTATTCATTGGTGCTTTTGCGCAAATGACGCGTTAAAGTAGCGTAGACTACCTTAACGGGTCACAACGGGTCATAAGCACTTAGGATAGGTTCCGAATCAGAATGTAGGCTTTGTTAAACCATATCACATGAGTTCCAATACTCATTTGGTTTACCAGACCTCATTCTACCCGATCTCCCGATTTAGGTGTCGATTTATTAATATAGTGATCCGATACTAGGTGCCACTTGATTCCTTGATTGCCCGAGCATTGCTAGTTCGTTAAATCGAGGATACCTTGCTAGTTCCCCTATTTTATTGCTTTCAATTGTTTTGGGGTGATTCATATGTGCTAAACGATTTCGATGTTTCAAAACCAAATACTATGGTTTATATTAAACAAAACGTTTTCAATAATTTGAACGAATTTGTTGGTACGTTAATACATAACGAATGACATTCATTAACAATTATCAAGCCGACCAGTAGTATGTTATGGTACCATAGGATCTGACAAATCCTGTTATCGTACTATCGCCATGGTTATGTATGGGGGTAATGTGGGTAACGACTGAACCTGATGATTTTTAACTTACCCTTTGGTGGTTTGTTAATACGAGTTGAATGATGGACGAGTCACACAGGTTTGAATGTATTCAACGAGACGACCAAAAGTTAGTTTTCACAATTAAAACACGAACGATTTGAACGATTCGAATGATTGGAACGATTTGAACGATTGAAACGATTTGAACGATTTGTACAATTGAACGATGGTTTATAACACGAACGAGTTAAACGATTTAAAGGAACGACTGAGAACGAGTATAATTGGACGATTGGTTTTTAGTAAGTGATTAGATAACGAGACAGGTGTAACATGATAAAAGCATGGTAGATACGCTGCTGGTACTTCTTATATATAAGTGTTTTTATCATATTACATTCCGTGACGTTATTTAGTTCATTTGGATGAATGATTTCAAACGATGATACGCAACGATGTTTACTAAATGATATAAACCATACGAGTTTTATTACAAGAACGATTTATAATTTGGTTTATAAAAACAAATGTTTTTGGGTCAAGATTCATGGCATTGAGGTTTTCATAAACATTTAACCAACTTGTTTTAGTTGGTTAATCATATTGCAATACCGACACTTTTCAAAACAAGGTTTTCAATTATCAACTCTTGTAGTTGTACGAAGTATTGCAACATGTATACAAGCCATGAATCTGACACACTCACAAAACCTATGTGCTCGTCGGAATTTTTATGCTGACTTTGTTTTCACATATGTTTCACGTGCTGCTGTTTGATGATGTTGATGATGACTAGGATGCATGCTCACATAGGATCGGATGAGGCCTTAGTGACTTAATAACCAAGATAGACAATATGTTGTGTTTTGTTTTACTTTAAGACAATGTTAAACGTTTAATAATTCAATAAAACGAAACTCTTAATCCATGCGTTGTGAAACAATGATTCTGTTACTCCACTCCCCGATGTTTCCGTCGCGGTTTGTGGTTTTAACGCGGTCGGGGTATGACAACTATCTTGATTAATCTGAAGAGAACAAGTACAAACACATACAAACATTGTTTGATAGACTCTTTGTGCTCTCTTAGTTGTTCTGTGAAGGCATGAAGTCTGACCAGTAACATTACAAAGAATGTTATTGGGCTCACGAAACATACAGGCCCACGAAGTACTGGGTTCTTCGTGGATCAAACCAATGAAAGACTGGCCAGGGACAAAGAACATGTTTCGTAAAGAAGGAATCCCACGAAGAATGGTTCTTTGTGGGTAGGCTGCAAAACAGACATTCATGCTGACATAAGACAAACAACTGTTGGTGCAGTTTTTGTGTCCGATGTTTTTCGAATAGATTAGATTAATTTTATGCTGATTATGTAATAGTTAGTGAAACGGTCAAACGAACATGTATAGACCCGCTCGTTTGAAGTGGTCAAACGAAAGGGTTATTCGTTTGACCGTGTGTGTTTGCAAGTGAAGGGGTGTGGCTATAAATACCAACCCTTAGTCATTTGCAACACTTGAATGTTTTTAGACTTTGGGGGAGAGATCACCACTTGGTCTCTCCCTGGATGTATGCTCCTTTGGTATGGTTCGGCTAGCTAGTAATCGGGCCGCTTTGTAACGTTATGCTACCGAATTATACAAGGAAGTTGTTTATCAGTCTCTAATATCTACCGCCTTGAACATAATCACACATTAATCACGGGTTTCGGTCCAAATCATAAACCTACAATTGGTATCAGAGCTTTGGCTCTCTTCCTTGTTAAAACCAAGCTTAGTGTGTTGTGTTTTAGAACAATCTCTTGAAAGTTTCTGAAAGATTATTGTGTTTTAAGACAAAAATATTCAAGTTCTTGGCAGAAAAGTTGGTTAAAAGCTATGGAAAATTTGTTGGTTGCGAAATTGTTTTTGCAAAAACCTTGTTTAAATACATGGAGACATGTTAGTATAGGGTTTTCTTAAAATTTTCTTGCAAAATTTTGTTTCACTAATTTTTCCGGTGAAGTTTTTGTCAGAAAAGTGACCGGAGTTTTATTGTTTGAGAAGATAATGTTCAAAGTTTTCAAAAATTGAAATCTCGATTTCTGTTGTAAACTATATTTGGTGTTTCACCAAACCATCTTTCCTTAATTAGAAACCATATTCTCCTTAAAAAGGATAATACTTTTCACCTACTTTTTGCGAAAAACTAAGTTACAGCTGGTTAGTTTGTCTTATCTCACGAAAAACCAGTTTCAACAACATTCACACTCACAAAAACGTTAAAACCACGAAGCATATATTTCGTATTATCTGACTTGATAATTCGTGGGCCATTCAATTCAGTTCTCCATTGTTAGTACATATGTCTGTAGCTTCCGTCTGCATAGAGTCTTGTATTTTATCCTGTTTGTGTAATTTTGTATATGTATGTACTTGTATGTATTTTTGTGTCAAGACAATTTAGGGAACGGCATATAAATGTTAAAGTGAAATCCGTCAGAAGACGTATGTCATCCGAACGGATGGCCATCTGATCGGATCCGATCGGATGACCATCCGATCGGATGGTGATCCGAACGGGTGACACTTCTATTCCCCGATTGCCTATAAATAGCTGGTTATTGGTAGTTATTTAGAACCTTTTGCTGATAATTGTAGCGAAGCTCTGCTTGTCTGACTTTCACCCGGTTCCTCTGTACTTTCACTATCAATCAATGAATGCACACAACATGTTAAGCGTTGAACTTGTCGTTGTTGAATCTCAGACATTATCGAGGGATTCCGCACCTCGATTCTGATCGATTCCGCCACGTTCTACTCAAACAGATCCTGTGAGACGGCCTAACAAGTGGTATCAGAGCCACAGGAGGTTGGATCAGAGACGACAACAACAAATTCATCGAGTTTTCAGTGATTTTCTGCAGATTTTTGTCAAATCTCACCGGAGATTCTGACTATTTCTTCATCATCTTCTTCATTTCTTGTAGTTTTTACATTTTCACACTTTAAAACTGGTAAAACTCAAAATTAAGCAAGATTTCACTGACGAAATTTAGAAAATTGATATCATTCAAATCAAAATTAAACATAGAACAATCCTACAAAGTTTCATTGAAAAATTCGGACTAAAACTTAATCAAATCGATCAAAAACTATGTTGAGTTCTTCGCAAAAGATGACGTCACTCATCTGATCGGATCACCATCCAATCGGATTGGACTAGTTTGTTCTTGATATTCATTGCTGACATCACTGCTTGTTCGATCAGATCACAATCCGATCGGATTGGCTTTGTGGTTTAAGAGTTTAAAGGTTCTAGTTTCTCTCAATCGAATGACCATCCGATCGGATCACCATCCGATCGGATATCCATTCGACACTTGTGCTCATCCGACACTTGTACATTTGTTTTCCTTGATCATTTGTGTCATCCGATCGAATCACCATTCGATCGGATCACCATTCGATCCAAGTGCAACAGTTTGATATTTTTGAAAGTTGTGAAAATTTTTCTAAGTGTTTGAACTTTTCAGGTGTTTTCAAAATGGGAGATGTTTTCTTAAATCCATTCAGCGACATTTTCGCATACAACACTGGAGAAACATCGATAAACACAAACAACAATAACAACACAAATCCGAAAAAGGCGATCGCAGATTCTTTAAACGTTGACAATGCCTATGGAACGTATAACAAACCGCCGAAGCTGATGGAGATTGAAGACTAAAACCGTTGGGCAGACAAATTTAAGGGTTGGTTAAGAGCTTCTGCTTACATGAGTTGGAAATGTTTGAAGAACGGTTACGATATTGGAAGAAAAGATTATGAAAACTTGGCTGAAAATGAACAAGACATGTTTATCACTGAACAAAAATGTATAGCCCTGTTACATCAATCCATCAGACATGATATTATTTCTTTGATTAATTACGAAAATTCAAAGGATTGTGGGCTAAGCTAGAGAAGAAGTGTATTGGAGGAGAAGAGGTTGTGAAAAACAAGAAGCGTCTGGTAAAGAAGGAGTTTGACTTATTTGCATGTATGAAGAATGAAATTGTCTTAAAGATGATTGAGCAGTTTTACCATCTGAAGATAGAGCTCGTCAGATATGGCATCACAATTACCGAAGAAGAGATGGTTGAGAAGTTATTGGAATCTCTGCCTGATGAGAAAGATTGGCAATACTATGGCCTGGTTCTAAAAAACACAAAAGCAATGTCAGAAATGACAGTTGACTGGCTGATTGAAAGATTCGAGAGTCATGAGTTAGAAATCAAGAAAATGAACAAAGTGAACAATACCCCATACCTACATAAAGTTGATCTCTACTATAGGGGTAGTATGATTCCGAAAACCACTTCACCGAAAACCGCATTCTCTGCTGAAAGTTCAAACATCTTGGCTCAAGAAAAGCAAAGCAGTAGTTCTCTACCCAGCAATGGTTATCATGGAGGTTCTTCTTCATCTGTTCCAGGGAATCAGCAACAACAAAATGTTCCAAAAAATGTGTTTCAATCTAACATCGCTGTGAACCTAAACAACGCTCAAAACTTCAATGAAGAGACAACAAAATAACAAATGGTGTTTCTTGCTTCGATCTTAGAATCATATGAAAGTTTGGTCGCCGGAAATATCGGAAATACAAATCTGACAAAAGAAGATTATGACCAGATTGATGCCGAAGAGATGGAATTAATCGATATACGCTGGTGTATGGCTAGCGTAATGTGACAACTGTGCTCTGTAATCGATGTATAATGTAAAAAAATATCAATTATCAATAAAACAATGTGTTTTGGTGTTATTATGTGTGTATTTGTGTTTGATGATTTTACGTTTTGATTCGAGTTCGGTTTCAAGCTTTAAATCGCTTTCTAGAAACTTATACGCAAACTGGTGCGTAAACGCAGTCAATCTAACGTGAAAAACACTCCAGAATAATGACATAGGCTTAACATACCTTAAATAACCTTTACATAACTTAGAAATAAGTTTTGGATGGTTTGGTGTGTCGAAAACAAGTCTATTCGATCGCAGGGACTATTTGTGTCAAACTGCGAAAGTATGCCGATTCGTTCTGTGATGAACATTCCAGAACTTGATCATAAGTTAAATATGCCCTAAATATCCTTTACATAGCTTAGAAATAGGTTTGAGGTGTTTGGTGCGCAAAAATAAACTTATTTGATCAGCAGGGACTAAAAGCGTTAAAAAGTGCATAATTTTATTTTTAATCATTAAAATATTTTATTTTAGTGATTGGAATGCAAAAATACCATTCGTCGCGTAATTTGGATCGTTTTCGTGTCCGTTACGACTTCCGTCGTAATTAACCGAATAACGCCACCGTACGACCAAACAAACCGACATCCGAGATGCTTTTGAGCATATTTTAAGTTCCTTATACTTTAACTTCATTTTAGAGCCTTGAAATGGGGTTAACGGGGCTTAAACGTGTCAAAAATGCATCGAAATCCAAGTTTTGGGCTTGCAGGGGCCAAAACTGACAATCTGTGAAAGTAGGCTAGGAGGGGCGCGTAAGCCATGCCCTTTTCCTACGCGGCCCGCGACAGACTATCAGACAGAAAGATTGAATCTGGTCATTTGAGCTGGTTTTGATGGTCTTTAACCCCTGAATTTGGATGCTATGGGCTGGTTTTGAGTACCCCTTGTATTGTAAAACCTTGTGCCCACAAGTATGGCCAAGATTGAAGCACGAATTGCGAGGAACGATCCTAACGGTTGTGGGAATTCTATAAATACCCACAACCTTTCAATCTTGCAACTCACAATTGAATCATTTCTGCTCTAAGTTGAAGCTTATGCTTCATACCTGAGTATTTTTGATTCAATTCTTCATTGCTTAGACCCTTTGTAAGTTTCTTTCGTGCTTTTATGCGTTTTTAAAGTGTAAAAGTCAAACAGTGTTTGACTTTCTGCTTTGACCAGTCTTTGGTCAACACAAAGTTCGTTCGAACTTTGCAACGTGAGCGTAATCACGATGGTTATAGTCCCTTGTGACTATACCTATTGATTACCACGTTGATTAGGCATAGTGACAAGTCCTAGTTTCGGTCAAAATACGTGCTTATGCGTATTTTGCAACCAAACTATTCTTGGGTATCAAAACCGTTTGTTTTGATATCAAACCTGTTTTCTAAGTTAGTTAAACATGTTTTAACATGTTTAACTCGTCACTTTTAGTCTTGTGCTTGTGTAGACTCGTAAGTCAAGCGGTCTAAACCACCGCTTAGACTTTCGAACTCGACCCGTTTGGTAGATCTTTAGGATCCGACCAAGCATGATTAGTGCCATAGTTGTATAGGGAATAACCTTCTGAGGTTATACCTTATGGTCACTTAGTTTAATTAGTTGTATGATAGGTTGTTTATATGCCTTAGGAAAATGACCAAAATGCCCCTTTTATGCATAATTGAATTTTAAGCATATGTAACTTAAACTTTTGTCATTTAACTGATTATGCAACATATTTAAACATGTTTAGGCATATAATACTCTTTATAGGACTAGTTAGGCGTCTGGAATGCGCATTTGCGCGCATTTGCGCGCACGACGCGTTAAAGTAGCGTAAGTTACCTTAATAGGTCGTAACGGGTCGAGAGCACTCAGGTTAGGTTCCATTTTAGAATGTAGGCTTCGTTAAACCATATCACATAAGTTCCAATACTCATTTGGTTTACGAGACCTCATTCTATCTGATTTTCTGATTTAGGTTCGGTTTATTAACATAGTTACCTATATTAGGTGCCGATTGATTTCCGTGATCCCTCTAGCTTTGCTTGGTTGTTATTCAAGACTTCTAAGCCTTCTCAAGTGAGTACATAATTCTCCTATTTTACTGTTTTTCAATTGTTTTGGGGTGATTCATATGTGTTAAATGTTTTCGATGTTGTTAACGATGGTTTCAAAAACGATTAATATGGTTTATATAAAACTAATAACAATTTCGAGAATGTGAACAAACTTTTTGGACGTAGTTACATAACGAATGACATTGATTAGTTTTGGCCAAACTGACCAGTATTAGGTTATGGTACCATAGGATCTGACAAATCCCGTTATCAGACTGCACCCATGGTTATGTGTGGGGGTTATGTGGGTAACGACTGAATCTGTGATTGTTAATTTACCCTTTGGTGGTTTGTTAATACGAGTTGAAGGATGGACGAGTTACGAAGGTTTGAATGTTGTTAGCGAGACGACCAAAAGTAGTTTTCACAATTAAAACAAGAACGATTTGAACGATTAAACGATTTTGAATGATTAAACGATTTTGAACAAGTTAAATGAATTGAGCAAACGATTGGTTTTTGGGTTAGTGTTTAAATAACGGGACGGGTGTAATGTGATAAAAGCATGGTAGATACGCCGCTGGTACTTCTTATATATAAGTGTTTTTATCATATTATATTCCGTGGTGCTATTTAGTTCACTTGGGCAAACGATTTTAAAACGATGTCACACAACGATGTTTTCTAAATAATAGAAACCATACGAGTTTTACTAACGAGATGATTTACAATTTGGTTTACTTAAACAAATGTTTTGGGTTAAGAATCATGGCTACGAGATTTTCTAAACTATAACCAACTTGATTTGAGTTGGTTAATTGTGTCGCAATACTATACACTTTTCAAAACAAGGTTTTTAAACGTTTGGCTCTTGTAGTCTAATGTAGTATCGCAACATGTAAACGAGTCATGATTTCGACACTCTCATAAAACCTATGTGCTCGCCAGCATTTCTTTGCTAACTTTGTTTTTACATATGTTTCAGGTGGTGTTGAATGATGTTGATTTCTAGGATGCATGTTCACTCAGGACTGGACGAGGCCTTAGTGATTTAATAACAATAATAGACTATGTTTAACTTGTTTATTTTGTTTTAAGACAATGTAAATTATCTAATGAATCAATAAAACGAAACTTTTTAATCCATGGTTGTGAAACAATAATTCTGCCACTCCACTCCCCGACGTTTCCTCCACGGTTTCGTTGTTTTAACGCGGTCGGGGTGTGACAGAAGAATTGGTATCAGAGCCAATGGTTATAGGGAATTAGGTTATTAGTAATGCTTTGACCTAGACTATAACTTTCTAGGATCCTAACGCAAGTTTACTTGCATTTAGATTGTAAAACAATACCTTCACCTATCTTTAGGTGATAACCACAACGAGAACACAATAACAAATCCGCTTTGAAAACCAATCATTTCTTTGTAGATGATTTGTTATAAGGTTTTGAACCCTCTAAGTTTCCAAAATGACTTTGAAAATAATCATCCCCCCCTTTCGGATGATTTGTCTTTGGCTTAATGCCTTATGAATTTTCAAAATCTCGTCAAAGTTTGGGTCTTATAGTGTGAACAAGTGCAATCTGGAAGAGTGGATGCCTGTATCCTGAGTTTTCTGTCTAAGGCTAGAGTGTTCGTACAAATCCACATAATCAGACCAGTCACTCTTACCTGGGAACTCTTGGGGTGAGTGTCCACTTATAGGCTAAATCATGTCTTCGCGATACATTGTATTGACCCATTTACTTTGATTAGTCACTATGCATCATTTGTTTGTTCGAGGTAACGAATGAATGATCACCTTCCTTATGTTTTGTAGATGTTTCCAATGCCTCTTTTGTTTATCCAATTGTCGATCTCACTCGTTTCTCATGTTTCCTTGTTCTTTTTAGAAAATGCCTCCTCGACGAGATGCACAACCTCATCTAACGAAGAAATCGCAGCCCTTGTCTCTCAGCAAATAGCTGCTGTGCTTCTGAACATAGTAACCCAGATCCATCAATTATGCAACAATAACAACAATAATGCTCAGTGTAGTTTCAAGAATTTCAATACAGCCAAACCTCTAAAGTTTTCTGGGTCTCAAGGAACAACTGCGCTCCTGCAATGGTTCGAAAGTTTGGAGATCATATTTAGACATGTTCAATGTCCAAATGAGCGTAAGCTTGAGTTTGCATCAAGTGTGTTCGAGAAGCGTGCTCTTACATAGTGGAACGGTGTGATGCATGATAGGGGTGCCGATGTGGCCCTGGCACAAATGTGGGAAGAGCTTCGAGCTCTCATGATGAAAGAGTTCTGTCCCCGTCACGAGATTCGAGCTTTGGAACGAGAGTTTGACGATCTGAAACAAGATGGGGGAGAACACCGTGTGTATACGGATCGATGTGAAGAGCTGAGTTTGTTGTGTCCCACTACGGTTACCCCATTGGAGAAAGCGATTGAGAGGTATATCGATGGTTTACCTGATTCTGT
Source organism: Helianthus tuberosus (assembly GCA_030545235.1). Lineage (NCBI taxonomy): Eukaryota > Viridiplantae > Streptophyta > Magnoliopsida > Asterales > Asteraceae > Helianthus > Helianthus tuberosus. Next base: position 42,748 of record JARYGA010045632.1, on the reverse strand, counting down.
GCAAGATATCGTGATTGGCAGTAATCCTACTACTGTTCGTCAAGCAATCGAATTGGCTGCTACTCTGACCGAATCTCAGGTCAGAAGAGGGAAACTGACCCGCAAGGGTGACAAAAAGAAGTCAGCTGATGCCACATAAGACAAGGAAAAGGGTAAGGGTAAGAAGAAGGGATAGTCTTCTAAGAAGTCGAGGAAGCGCAAGGCTTCCCAGAACTTTGTTGTCGCTGCACAAAGTCCTCAGAACCCACTAGCACTACCCCCTGCGAAGAAACAGTATACTGGTACCGCACCTCACTGTACAAGGTGCAACGGTCATCATGTGGCAAAACGGGCTTGTAAACAGTGTACTAATTGTGGTAACCTTGGGCACTTGGCCGACATTTGTCGTTTGGGTCAGAACCAAGCTGCTCAAAATCCAGCACAGGCTCAGAGGAATGCTGCTAGATTCCCACCAGGTTCGTGTTACAACAGCGGAGAGATGGGTCATTTCCGCAACAACTGTCCGAAGCTGGCAAATCCGAATGCAAATGCAAATGCCAATGTGAATCCCGCTCGTGGACGAGCGTTCAATCTGAATGTAAACGAGGCTCAAGCTGACAACCTCGTTGTCAATGGTACGTTCCTTGTTAACAATCAACCTGCATCTGTTCTTTTTTATTCTGGTGCCGATAGGAGTTTTGTTTCATTATCTTTTGAGCCTTTACTTGCGATACCTAGAACTGAACTAAGGAAACCCTTATCTGTCGAAGTTGCCACTGGTAAACCTCTTATACTCGATTCTGTTATTCGCGATTATCAATTGAACCTCGATAACCATCTTTTCCCAATTGACCTCATACCGATGCAACTTGGGAGTTTCGACGTTATCGTAGGAATGGATTAGTTAACTAAGTTTCATGCTGAGGTGGTTTCTTTCGATAAGATTATTCGTATTCCTCTTTCGTCTGGTGAAGTCCTAGAAGTTCGTTGCGAGAAACCTTCAGTTGGTTTGAAACTTATGTCATGTACGAAAGCCCAAAGTTATTTACGAAAAGGATGTGTTTCTTTTCTGGCACATGTCACCGAGGAGAAAGGCAAGAGCAAGCGTATTCAAGATATCCCGATTGTCCAAGATTATCCAGAGGTGTTTCCTGATGAACTACCTGGTTTACCTCCAGTTCGTCAAGTCGAATTTCATATTGACCTTGTACCCAATGCTAACCCGATCGCGAAAGCACCTTATCGTCTTGCACCATCCAAGATGCAAGAGTTGTCGAAACAGCTTCAAGAGTTATCTGATAAAGGATTCATCCGACTAAGTTATTCACCTTGGGGCGCTCCCGTCCTGTTTGTGAAGAAGAAAAATGGATCATTTCGAATGTGTATCGATTATCGTGAGCTTAATAAGCTTACCATCAAGAATTGATATCCCCTACCACGAATCGATGACCTCTTTGATCAACTACAAGGTGCTACGTGTTTCTCCAAGATCGATTTGCATTCTGGGTATCATCAGCTTCGTGTTCTCGAAGAAGATATTCACAAAACTGCTTTCCGTATGAGATATGCGCACTACGAGTTCACTGTCATGCCTTTTGGTTTGACAAATGCCCCAGCTATCTTCGTGGATTTAATGAATAGGGTTTGTAAACCTTATTTAGACAAGTTCATCATCGTGTTCATTGACGATATTCTCATTTATTCGAAGTCTTGAGCCGATCACGAACAACACCTTCGTTTGACACTGGAACTTCTGAAGAAGGAACGACTTTTTGCCAAATTCTCCAAGTGTGAATTCTGGCTTAAGGAAGTTCAGTTTTTGGGTCATATTGTTAACGAGCAGGGTATTCATGTGGATCATTCCAAAATTGCTGCAATTAAGGATTGGAATACGCCTTCGACACCAACAGAAGTTCGTTCTTTTCTTGGTCTTGCTGGTTATTATCGATGGTTTATTTCAAACTTCTCGAAGATCGCAGTTCCACTCACTGCTTTGACTTAGAAGAATAAGCTTTTTGAGTGGAGACTCAAACAAGAAGAAGCATTCCAAACGCTAAAACCAAAACTCTGTGATGCTCCTGTTTTGTCTTTGCCCGAAGGAAACGATGATTTCGTTGTCTATTGTGACGCGTTGAAGCTAGGCCTTGGTTGTGTTCTTATGCAACGAGGTAAAGTTATAGCTTATGCATCAAGACAACTAAAAGTTCATGAGAAGAACTATACGAATCTTGAGTTAGGAGCTGTGGTTTTCGCGCTTAAAATCTAGAGACACTATCTCTATGGAACAAGGTGTGTGGTTTTCACAGACCACAAAAGTCTCCAGCACATTCTTAATCAGAAGGAGTTGAACATGAGGCAACGACGCTGGGTTGAGCTATTGAATGATTATGAATCCGAAATTCGCTACCATCCTGGTAAGGCGAATGTCGTAGCCGATGCGCTAAGTCGAAAGGAGCGAGTCAAGCTGAATTCTGTTCGAACTCTATCCGATATTCAATCTCGTGTCCTTCAAGCTCAATGATCTTGTGTAACCAAAGGCTTATTGAAATATGAGCTACCGCTTCAACTTGAGCTTAAACTCGAAACGAAGGACGATGAGTTACTTTATTTCAAGGATCGTTTGTGGATTCCGAAACAAGACGATCTTCGCACTTTAGTGATGGACGAATCTCATAAGTCTCGATATTCTATCCATCCTCGTGCTGACAAAATGTACAAGGATCTTCGTACTCAGGACTGGTGGCCTGTTATGAAGAAGGATGTTGCTTTGTGTGTATCGAAATGCCTAACTTGTCTCAAAGTCAAGGCTAAACATCAACGACCGTCTGGTTTGCTTGTACAACCAGAGATACCGGTTTGGATGTGGGAGAACATTGCTATGGATCTCATCACTAAGTTACCACGCACGTCTAAAGGTCACGATGCTATTTGGGTTGTTATCAATCGATTAACGAAGTCAACTCATTTTATTCTTATTCGCGAGGATCTATCTGCTGACAAACTTGCAAAGATTTATGTTGATGAGATTGTATCTCGACATGGTGTTCCTTTGGATATCATATCTGATCATGATGCTCGATTTTCATCTCATTTCTGGAAGACCATGCAATCTGCTTTGGGAACTCAACTAAATCTAAGCACTGCTTATCATCCCCAAACAGATGGACAATCTGAGAGGAAGATTCAAACGTTGGAGGATATGCTTAGAGCATGAGTGATAGACTTTGGTGGTAATTGGGATTCTCATCTTCCGTTGATCGAGTTCTCTTACAACAATAGTTATGATGCTAGCATTAATATGGAACCGTTCGAAGCTTTATACGGTCGAAAATGTCATTCACCTGTCTGTTGGAATGAGATCGGTGAAACTCAGCTTACTGGACATAAGCTCATTCTGGAAACAATAGATAAAATCAAGAAAATTCGTGATAATCTTGTTACAGCTAGAAGCCTTCAAAAGAGTTACGCAGATATGCGACGCAAGTCCTTAGAATTTCAAGTCGGAGACCGTGTCCTACTCAAGGTGTTACCTTGGAAGGGTGTGGTGAGATTCTGAAAGAAAGGAAAACTTGCACCACGATATATTGGACCATTTAAGATTGTTGAAAGAATCAGAAAGGTAGCCTACCGATTAAAGCTACCTCCAGAGCTTGGGAATATTCACCCAACATTCTACGTGTCCAATTTGCGAAAGTGCTTGATCGATACTAATCTTCACATTCCACTCGATGAGATTCAAGTTGATGAAACGATGCACTTTGTCAAGAAACCCGTGGAGATAGTGGACCGTGAAATCAAGCAGTTGAAGAACAAGCGAATACGATTGGTCAAGGTTGGCTGGGAGTCCAAACATGGCCCAGAGTTTACTTGGGAATGTGAGGACCAAATGAAAGCGAAATATCCGCATTTGTTTTCACAAGTTTCCTCTAGTTAAAATTTTGGGATGAAATTTCCTAAAGTAGGAGAGACTGTAACAACTGTGCTCTGTAATCGATGTATAATCAAAAACAATATCAATTATCAATAAAACAATTTGTTTTGGTGTTATTATGTGTGTATTTGTGTTTGATGATTTTACGTTTTGATTCGAGTTCGGTTTCAAGCTTTAAATCGCTTTCTTGAAAGTTATACGCAAACTGGTGCGTAAACGCAGTAAGTTTAACGCAACAAACACTCCAGAATAATGACATAGGCTTAACATACCTTAAATAACCTTTACATAGCTTAGAAATAAGTTTGGATGGTTTGGTGTGTCGAAAACAAGTCTATTCAATCGAAGGGACTATTTGTGTCGAACTGCGAAAGTATGCCGATTCGTTCTGTAACGAACATTCCAGAACTTGATCATAAGTTAAGCATGCCCTAAATATCCTTTACATATCTTAGAAATAGGTTTGAGGTGTTTGGTGCGCAAAAATAAACTTATTTGATCAGCAGGGACTAAAAGCGTCAAAAAGTGCATAAGTTTGCATTTTCGCGCATATCTTACGTTCTGAATATATCCGGACATCCAAAAAAAATTTTAATCATTAAAATATTTTATTTTAGTGATTGGAATGCAAAAAAAAACCATTCGCCGCGCAATTTGGATCGTTTTCGCGTTCGTTACAACTTCCGTCGTAATTAACCGAATAACGCAACCGTACGACCCAACGAACCAACATCCAAGATGTTTTTGAGCCTATTTTAAGTTCCTTATACTTTAACTTCATTTTAGAGCCTTGAAATGGGGCTAACGGGGCTTAAACGTGTCAAAAATGCATCGAAATCCAAGTTTTGGGCTTGCAGGGGCAAAAACTGACAATATGTGAAAGTAGGCTAGGAGGGGCGTGTAAGCCATGACCTTTTCCTACGTGGCCCACGATAGAATGTCAGACAGAAACATTGAATCTGGTCATTTGGGCTGGTTTTGATGGTTTTTAACCCCTGAATTTGGATGCTATGGGCTGGTTTTGAGTACCCCTTGTATTGAAAAACCTTGTGCCCACATGTATGGCCAAGATTGAAGCACGAATTGCGAGGAACGATCCTAACGGTTGTGGGAATTCTATAAATACCCACCACCTATCATTCTTGCAACTCACAATTGAATCATTTCTGCTATAAGTTGAAGCTTATGCTTCATACCCGAGTATTTTTTATTCAATTCTTCATTGCTTGTACCCTTTGTAAGTTTCTTTCGTGCTTTTATGCGTTTTTAAAGCGTAAAAGTCAAACAGTGTTTGACTTTTTGCTTGACCAGTCTTGGTCAACACAAAGTTTGTTCGAACTTTGTAACGTGAGCGTAATCACGATGGTTATAGTCCCTTGTGACAATACCTATTGATTACCACGTTGATTAGGCATAGTGACGAGTCATAGTTTCGGTCAAAAGACGTGCTTATGCGTATTTTGCAACCAAACTATTCTTGGGTACCAAAACCGTTTGTTTTGATATCAAACCTGTTTTCTAACTTAGTTAAACATGTTTTAACATGTTTAACTCGCCCCTTTTAGTCTTGTGCTTGTGTAGAGTCAGTCGTAAGTCAAGCGGTCTAAACCACCGCTTAGACTTTCGAACTCGACCCGTTTGGTCAATCTTTAGGATCCGACCAAGCATGATTAGTGACCATAGTTGTATAGGGAATAACCTTCCGAGGTTATACCTTATGGTCACTTAGTTTAATTAGTTGTATGATAGGTTGTTTATATGCCTTAGGAAAATGACCAAAATGCCCCTTTTATGCATAATTGAATTTTAAGCATTTGTAACTTAAACTTTTGTCATTTAACTGATTATGCAACATATTTAAACATGTTTAGGCATATAATACTTGTCATAGGACTAGTTAGGCGTATCGAACGCGCAATTGCGCGCACGACGCGTTAAAGTAGCGTAAGTTACCTTAATAGGTCGTAACGGGTCGAAAGCACTTAGGTTAGGTTCCGTTTTAGAATGTAGGCTTTGTTAAACCATATCACATGAGTTCCAATACTCATTTGGTTTACGAGACCTCATTCTATCCGATCTTCCGATTTAGGTTCGGTTTATTAACATAGTTACCTATATTAGGTGCCGATTGATTTCCGTGATCCCTTTAGCTTTGCTTGGTTGTTATTCAAGACTTCTAAGCATTCTCAAGTGAGTACATAGTTCCCCTATTTTACTGTTTATCAATTGTTTTGGGGTGATTCATATGTGTTAAATGTTTTCGATGTTGTTAACGATGGTTTCAAAAATGATTAATATGGATTATATAAAACTAATAACGATTTCGATAATGTGAACAAACTTGTTGGACGTAGTTACATAACGAATGACATTCATTAGTTTTGGACGAACCGACCAGTATTAGGTTATGGTATCATAGGATCTGACAAATCCCGTTATCAGACTGCACCCATGGTTATGTGTGGGGGTTATGTGGGTAACGACTGAATCTGTGATTGTTAATTTACCCTTTGGTGGTTTGTTAATACGAGTTGAATGATGGACGAGTTACGAAGGTTTGAATGTTGTTAGCGAGACGACCAAAAGTAGTTTTCACAATTAAAACAAGAACGATTTGAACGATTAAACGATTTTGAACAAGCTAAACGAATTGAGCAAACGATTGGTTTTTGGGTTAGTGTTTAAATAACGGGACGGGTGTAATGTGATAAAGGCATGGTAAATACGCCGCTAGTACTTCTTATATATAAGTGTTTTTATCATATTATATTCCGTGGCACTATTTAGTTCACTTGGGCAAACGATTTTAAAACGATGTTACACAACGATGTTTTCTAAATAATATAAACCATATGAGTTTTACTAACGAGATGATTTACAATTTGGTTTACTTAAATAAATGTTTTGGGTTAAGAATCATGGCTACGAGATTTTATAAACTATAACCAACGTGATTTGAGTTGGTTAATTATGTTGCAATACTATACACTTTTCAAAACAAGGTTTTTAAACTTTTGACTCTTGTAGTCTAATGTAGTATCGCAACATGTAAACGAGCCATGATTCCGACACTCTCATAAAACCTATGTGCTCGAGAGCATTTCTTTGCTGACTTTGTTTTTACATATGTTTCAGGTGGTGTTGAATGATGTTGATTACTAGGATGCATGTTCACTTAGGACTGGACGAGGCCTTAGTGATTAATAACAATAATAGACTATGTTTAACTTGTTTATTTTGTTTTAAAACAATGTAAATTATCTAATGAATCAATAAAACGAAACTTTTTAATCCATGGTTGTGAAAAAATAATTCTGCCACTCCACTCCCCGATGTTTCCGTCGCGGTTTCGTTGTTTTAACACGGTCGGGGTGTGACACGTAATCTGAAGTGCGCAAAGGTTTATGGAGATCACTGGAAGAAATTCCATTGGAGGGCCTTCGACAAAACTGGGTTTTGATAAATCCAAAGAGACGTGTTTCAAGGGTAAACAAAAAGGGCACTTTAAACGGGAATGCGGAAAATCAGCAGCGGATGAAACAGCTAATCCTTTTCACGACGACTACTATAATAAAGCTGTTTAACACAGAAATCGTGAAGATCCGCCCAGAATGAAGCAAATCGAAGAGACTCCAAAGGAAAAGTCGAGAGCTTTAGTTGAGATTCAAGATGACGAAGGATTCGATTGGAGTGAGTTCTTGCCTGAAGATAATGCAGTTGGTTTTGCATTCATGGCACAAACTCAACCATATAAAGATACACGAACTGAAGAGCAAAAATACACCTATCGAAAGATGTTAGCACAACACATGAAAGATAAAAACTATCAAGCTTCGGTAGAAGCCAAAAAGGCAAACAGATGGGATCCGGATCGTGAATGCTATTTGGATCCGAAAGGGAACATCATTGTAGAACCTTCATCAGTCGAAGTCGAAACTCTCATAGAATCTATAAAGCAAGAATTTGAACAGGGAGAGATAGATGCTGCAAAGAAAGCCGAAGAAGATGAGTTAAAGTCAAAGAAGATAGATGAGGGAATCAATGACACCACAAAGGAAATGACAGCAGAGAACCTAACGAAAATGGCCGATAAAGTGCTTACGTCAAAGGAACTAGAGGTAGATTCCAAATCTGCGTCTAAGTCAACAAGCAAGGTCAGTAGTAGTGGTTTAACAAATGAATTAGGTAAGACTGATTGCGCTAAAACAGAAAGTGATTGCAAAAATTGCATGAAAGAATGCAAAGTTTGCAGTACACATGCGTATCTCACAATGAAAAAGACCCAAGATCTGGTTGAAAAAGTCAAAATGACTGAAAAAGGTAATTTAAATCGAGATAAACTTATTAGAGCTTCAAATGAAAGAATTGATGAATTAACAAAAAGGATTGAAAAAGATAAAACTGATGTTGAACGTTTTAAGAAAGAAAATGAGAAATTAATCCATGAAAACAGACAAATTTCTGAAAATTATGAGAAGTTGAAGAGAACAGTGAAAGATTCTGATGAGCGAAACAGTAAAACTTATAAAGAAAATGTTTATTTGTCTGGAGTTCTTCAGGCAAAAGAAAAACAAATCAACCAGCATTTGGATGAGATCGCAAGTCTTAAGCTTCAATTCTAGGAAACTACGATTGAACATGAAAGAATTAATCTGAAATTGAACAGTTACAACTCCGCGAGCTTTGTTCTTCAACACATAGTTCCAAAACCAATTGGGAAGAACAAAGCTGGTGAAGATGTATACTCAGATGGAACAGGGGTGGGTTATTATCAAGTTCCACCGCCAGTGTTAAACAATTTTTCAAAGAAACAGTCCGGGTTGGATAAAATTTGTGAAACAAGTGAGAAAACAGAAGCTGAAAAACTTCCAGATACAATTGATGTCACATTCACTTCACCATCTGATGAAGATAGTGTTCAGTCTGAAGTCGTAAAAAATGTGGTTGAAAATGTTTTAAAATCAGACAGTGATTCGACTGAAGACGAAGAATGTTTTCTGAAGAACTACATTCCGAAATCAAAATCCCAGAACAACTCAAGTGACGAACCTACTCTTGTCATGTACAAGATGTCTGGTTCAGATAAGTTGTACTCGGATATTGAGTTCCCAATTGAGAATGTGAATGTTGACAAGCTAAAAAATGTTTTCAAACTTGTGGAAATTGTTGTTTCTGAAATTGAAGGATTAAAGAGTTCCAAAAGATTGTTGAAATTTGAAAGTGATAAATCTTACTATAAGAATGTTGCAACCCCCGTCCTCTAACTACCCGGGAATGGGCGGCCGCGACCTGTTTCAGTGGTATCGGTGATTATCAGTTTGGCTGCGGAATTTACATCAGGACCGTAGTTATGAAATATTTTATCAGAGTAAAATACCACGATTTTTTATATTAAACACATGGGAAAATCCCAAGTTTTAAATAGACACATTTTCATAGGGATAAACCCTATTTTATTTAAATAAAACATCTCTTTATCTAGGTAACTTTTATAGCCACTTTTCAAAGCCTTTAGTGTTGTCCAGCTGGCTTCTACTTGGCTTTCACATTTTGTTACCTTAAACGTGTTTAAAAACATTTTGTTAGTGGGAAATACTGGTGAGTGAATCCTAGTTTAATCAAGACAGGGAAAACCATTTTTTAGTATTGAGGGCGATCGCGCAATTACATTTGTTTCCATCTACTTTAATTACCACCCACGGTACTGTCAACCCGACTTGTGGTCATGTTACTACTCACAATGTAGTAACAAATTTTGTATACAAAACCCCAACATACCGACGATAATTGTAGAATACAAATACTCAATCACTGTTAAATATAAATTAAAACAATTGAGGTTTTGTTAAAACAGTTTGCAAAAAGGAGGATTACTCACATTGCTGTCTTAGGGTTTTCCTTTATGATTTCCTGGTGATTTTCTATTAATTACACAATGCACACGTGTTAGTATAATAACACAATATTTACATTGGTAATACTCTCCCCGAGACAGAATTCCAACGACTACATCGGGCAGAACCACGACAACCGTTACGAAACCTTAGATCAATCGGGCAGCGTATCTAATACGTAACCGGGGGTTAAAATACTTACAACGAGGAAGAATTTCGTTAATTAGGGGGGTATTATGCCCGAAAATTATGTATATTGTGAAGAAATTCGAGAGAGAGGAATTGTGTGAGCGAATTCAAATGAACAGCCGAGGCCATCTATTTATAGTGCCTGATTTTGGTTTTCTCGCGGCCCGCGTAAGCCGAAGGGTAACCCTTCGCGGCCCACGAGCTAGGGTATGTAGGCCCTAGGCTTGCTGAATCTGCCAACTAGCCTCAACACGGTTGGTGACACGTGGCAGCCTGGGGGCTCGCCCTGGTGACTGGCTGTCGCACCCCGCGTAGCCTGAAGGCAAAGCCTTCGCGGCCCGCGAGCGACCCCAGAATCTTGTTTTTTAATTTATTTTTAATCATATAAGGTATTTTGGGCTTAGTTTTCACATACGGGGTGTATTTTGAGACGTCTAGGGACATTATAATTATATTAGGGGTGTTAAAATTTATTTTGAAGGGTTGTTATATCATCCCCACCCATTTTAGAACTCGTTCTCGAGTTCTACTGGAATAAGTGTGGATATTTCCTTTACATCTCTGATTCAAGCTCCCAAGTATATTCTGGTCCTCTCTTGGAGTCCCAATTTACTTTGACCAGAACTAATCTCTTGTGTTTGAGATTCTTGACTTTCCTGTCTTCAATATGTAGAGGCTTTTCTACAAATTTTAACTTTTCATTTATCTCTATATCCTGAAGGGGCATTACTAGAGATTCATCGGGTAGGCATTTCTTGAGATTACATACATGAAATACATCATATATTCCTTCCATTTCCTCTGGCAGTTGTAGCTGATAGGCTACAGGTCCTATTCTTCTAATAATCTCAGAAGATCCAATATATCTGGGGCTTAGCTTTCCCCATTTGATGAATCTGACAACTCCTTTCCAAGGTGAGACTTTTAACAACACCTTGTCTACTACATGAAATTCCAATGGCTTTCTCCTGTTATCAGCATAGCTCTTTTGCCAATCACATGCTTGCTTTTAGTCTTTCTTTGACTTGGACAATCTTGTCGGTTGTTTCTTGTACTATCTCAGGTCCAGACAATTGTGCTTCGAATGGTGCAGCATTGATACTGGTATGATAACTGTTATTGTAAGAAAATTCGATTAATGTTAAGTGATCATCCCAATTACCTCCAAAGTCAATTACACAAGCTCTAAGCATATCTTCCACTGTCTGAATTGTCCTTTCGCTTTGTCCGTCCGTTTGAGGATGATAAGCGCTGCTTAGATTTAGCTTGGTTCCCATAGCTTTTTGGAAACTTATCCAAAAATGAGAGGTAAAACGGCTATCTCTATCAGAAACAATTCATAAAGGAATTCAATGTAATGAAACTATTTCATTTACATACAGCTTAGCTAACTGTTCCATACTAAAAGTTTCCTTCATTGGCAGGAAATGAGCTGACTTAGTTAGCCTGTCTACAATCACCCAGATTGTATCATTACCTTTTCTTGTCTTGGGTAATTTGGTAACAAAATCCATTGTTATCAATTCCCATTTCCAAACTGGCATTTCTAACTGTTGTAGCAATCCTGAGGGTTTATGATGTTCAGCTTTAACCTATGAGCAAGTTAGACACTTGGCAGCATAAGCTGCTATATCCTTTTTAATTCCTACCCACCAGAAATTTTTCCTTAAATCCTGATACATCTTATCACTTCCAGGATGTATCGTATACTTAAACTTATGGGCTTCTTCTAATATATGGTGGCGTGGGTTTCCTAATTTAGGTATCCACATTCTTTTCTTATGGAATCTCTAAATTCCATCTATTCCTTGTTCTAATTCCTTAATCATTCCTTTTAGTTTCTCAGTATTATCCTTGATTACTGATTCTTGTGCTTTTCTAATTTGTTCATTTAAATCTACTTATAGATTTAATTTAAGAGAACATACTCTTTTTGGCTTTTCATGATACTTTCGACTTAAAGCATCAGCTACTACATTTGCCTTTCCTGCATGATACTGAATATTACAATCATAATCGCTAAGAAATTCCATCCAGCGTCTCTGTCTCATGTTTAATTCTTTTTTCCCGAAAACATACCTTAAACTCTTATAATCTTTGAAAATGGTAAACTTACTACCGCAAAGGTAATGTCTCCAAATTTTCAGGGCAAAAATTAAAGCTCCTAATTCTAAATCATGGGTTGAATAATTCTCTTCATGCTTCTTAAGTTATCTAGATGCATATGCTATAACCTTTTGGTGTTGCATCAACACACATCCATATCCTAATTTGGAAGCGTCACAATAGATTACAAAATCTTATATTCCTTCTGGTAATGCTAGCATGGGTGCGTTGGTCAATCTTTGCTTAAGAATTCTAAAGGCTTCTTCTTGTTTTGGTCGCCATTCAAACTTAACAGATTTACAGGTTAGCTTAGTTAAGGGAATGGCTATTCTAGGAAAATCTCGAATAAATCTTCTATAATAACCGACCAATCCTAGGAAACTTCTAACCTCGGTTGGTGACTCAGGGGTTTTCCACTTGGTAATCGCCTCCATCTTGGAGGGGTCCACATGAATTCCTTCATGATTGACTAAATGCCCAAGAAACTGTACCTGTTCTAATCAAAACTCGCACTTTGAGAATTTTGCATAAAGCTTTTCTTTTATCAATAAACTTAGAAGTGCATGAAGATGCATTGCATGTTTCTCTTTACTCTTTGAGTAAATGAAAATATCATCTATAAAGACAATTATGAATTTATCCAAATATGGCTTACATATTCGGTTCATCATGTCCATAAATGCGGCTGGGGCATTGGTTAAACCAAATGGCATGACAGTAAATTCATAATAGCCATACCTTGTTCTGAAAGTGGTCTTAGGAATGTCCTCTTCTTGTACCTTTAATTGATGATATCCTGAACGTAAATCAATCTTAGAGAAAAATCGAGCTCCTTGCAATTGATCGAACAGATCATCGATTCTTGGTAATGGATATCGATTCTTAATCATGACTTTATTTAATTCACGGTAATCAATGCACATACGCATCGATCTGTCTTTCTTCTTGATGAATAAGATCGGTGCTCCCCATGGCGATGAACTTGGCTGTATGAATCCTTTTTCTAACAATTCGTCTAACTGTTTCTTCAGTTCCTAATTTTCTGCAGGTGCCAAACGGTAAGGTGCTTTGGCAATTGGTTCCGTTCCTGGTAGCAGATGAATTCTGAATTCGATTTCCCTGTCCGGCGGTAGTCCTGGTAATTCTTCTGGAAATACATCTGAAAACTGTGATACTACTGGAATATCTTTCAATTCTTTTCCTTTAGTGTTAGTGATTATGGAAATCAAATACAATAATGATCCTTTTCTTGCATAACTTGTTGTTTTCATCACAAAGATGAATTTTGTGGATCAAGTGGGTTTATCTCCTTTAATTGTGATCTTTTCAACTTTAGGTGAATTTACTTGGATTGACTTTTGATCACATAGAAGACTGGCTTTATTGGCTACTAACCAATCCATTCCTAATACAACATCAAATTCTGCCATATTCATTGGGTAAAGGTTTGCAATAAACTTTTGATTTAAAAATTCTATTCTTGCTTCCTGCAAGACTTCGGTAATCTTAATGCTTTCCCCATTTGCTATTTCTACTAGGCATTCTTGTGGAAGTTTAGTTAATGGTCGATTAAGAAGTTTGCAAAATGAAGTACTAATAAAACTTTGGTTTGCACCAGAGTCATATAATACTTTAGCAAAAACATCATTAACTAAAAACGTGCCGGCGATCACGTCCGGAATCATCTTAGCTTCTTCTGCAGTCAGAACAAATGCTCTAGCATTTTTAATGTTCTTGTTGTTCATGGCTGGAGCTAGTTTCGGACAGTTCGATTTGATGTGACCCTTTTCTCCACAGTTGAAGCACATTCCATTATTAGGTTTCTTCCTGCAGTCTTCTTCCTTGTGTCCTGGTATCTTGCAGAAATTACAGTAAGTGGGGCATTTTCTTGAATGCTTCTTTTTGCAGGCCTTACAGTAAGGTGCAGAGGTAGAACCTATATTTTTCCCATGGTTGGAATAGCAAAATTCCTGGGTAAGCCTTTGAGCTAGGTTCCTCCTCTGGTCCTCTTCTCGTGTACGAATTAATTCATCAGTCAAGGTATTTGCTAGTTCTACAGCTTCTTCTATAGTTTGAGGTCTAGCTGCCTTGACTACATGCCTAATCTCACTGATTAATCCCCATATGTAACAGGAGATTAATACTGGTTCTGGTGATGCAAGGGTTGGAACTATTCTAGCATATTCGAAGAATAACGTAGTGTAACCCTTACTATCTACTCCAGTCATTCTAAGTTTTAAGAACTTATTTTCTATCTATTCCTTTTCATTGGGAGGGCAGAATTTTCTTTCCACCATGTTCTTAAATTCCTCCCATTCCATATTGTAAACCCTATCACTTCCTCTAGACTGGAGGATAGTGTTCCACCATTCTAAAGTTGAGTTCTTAAACAGATTGGAAGCAAACATTATCTTATCCTCTTCCGCACACTTGCTTATTTTTAAGACTGCCTCAGTCTTTTCTATCCAGCGTAGAGCTGCAACGGCCCCTTCATTGCCCGAGAATTCCATTGGTTTACAAGACCAGAATTCTTTATAAGAACAACCATAATACATGGTTCTTCTTTTGGGAATGGGCACTTGAAGTATGGGTCCATTGTTTACGATGTGTTCTGGTTCAGTAGGTCGTTTACTGCCATGATTACTTTTATTATCAGCTTCCCTAACCATTTGGATAATATATGGTATCACATCTATAATTCCTTGTGCCACTATGTGTTGGATTCCACTATTATCCACTTGGTTTCCATTGTTATTGTTATTCGGGTTATCATTATTCTGGTTATCGTTATTCTGGTTTTCCTGATTCACTTCATCGTCCATCTGAATTTTAAACATTTACCATGTATTAATATCATAAAATAATATTTAATGCAAACGATCACATAACACGCATATTGATCAAAATCGTCGAACATTGCGACTTACTCTATTTTATTTTATGCGTCTAATACAAACTGGAACTGAAATAAAAAATTACAATAATCCATAGCTATTGTCTATATTGTTTTTTTCAAACATACACACATATTATATATTATTATTATTATTATTATTATTATTATTATTATTATTATTATTATTCTTATTATTATTACTATTACTGGTATGAGTTCATCCAGAACTCCATATTACGCTCGTCATACTTCCAGACGAGTCTTTCTCCTATCTACCTCATCCTCTCACTTCCTTCTAAAATCTCCTCACCAAAGGTTCGGATTTCTTTTACATTTTCAGCGCTCATTGGTGGTGCAGGGGCTGGTACTGGGTTTGGGAACTGGGGCATGGGTTCTTGGTAAGGATAAGGGTTCTCTAGAATTTCCCTAATGTATTGGTCATTATCATAGTAGGGATCTAGAGGGTCTAGGTCTGGGTAAGCTGCTAGGTTTGGCATGGGTTCGTCTTCAGGTATTGGGTAGCGTTGTTGGTAATCCCTATGGTCGTCAAACCACGGGTCGTAGTCTAGGTCTAAAGGATTGGGGGCTGGTATTCTAGGTATCACAGCTGGGTCAATGTCAGGCATTGGGATTTGGTTTTCTGGGTTGTTTTCAATTTCCATTGGCTGTATGGGAAATAGTGGTAAGGGCTGGGGTGCTATGAGTTGCTCTAGATTAGGGTCTGCATCTGTAGTTGTTAAGATATGAAAATTTGCTAGACTCCTATTGAGCATATCCTGAGTGTGGGCATATGTTTCTCTCCTGCTAAACTCTCATCCCCTAACTACCCGGGAACGGGCGGCCGCGGCCAGTTTCAGTGGTATCGGTGATTATCAGTTTGGCAGCAGAATTTACATCTGGACCGTAGTTAGGAAATATTTTATCAGAGTAAAATACCACGCTTTTTAATATTAAACACATGAGAAAATCCCAAGTTTTAAATACACACATTTTCATAGGGATAAACCCTATTTTATTTAAATAAAACATCTCTTTATTTAGGTAACTTTTATAGCCACTTTTCCAAGCCTTTAGTGCTGTCTAGCTGGCTTCTACTTGGCTTTCACATTTTGTTACCTGAAACACATTTAAAAACATTTTGTCAGTGGGAAATACTGGTGAGTGAATCCTAGTTTAATCAAGACAGGTAAAACCGTTTTACAGTATTGAGGGCGGTCGCGCAATTACATTTGTTTCCATCTACTTTAATTACCACCCACGGTATTGTTAACCCGGCTTATGGTCATGTTACTACTCACAATGTAGTAACAAATTATGAATACAAAACCCCAACATACGGACGATTATTGTAGAATACAAATACTCAATCACTATTAAATATAAATTAAAACAATTGAGATTTTGTAAAAACAGTTTGCAAAAAGGAGGATTACTCACATTGCTGTCTTAGGGTTTTCCTTTTTGATTTCCTGCTGATTATCTATTAATTACACAATGCACACGTGTTAGTATAATAAACCAATATTTACATTAGTAATACCCTCCCCGAGATAGAATTCCAACGACTACGTCGGGCAGAACCACGATAGCCGTTACGGAACCTTAGATCAATCGGGGCAGCATATCTAATACGTAACCGGGGGTTAAATTACTTACAACGAGGCAGAACTTCATTAATTAGGGGGTATTATGCCCAGAAATTATGTATATTATGCAGAAATTCAAGAGAGAGGAATTGTGTGAGCGAATTCAAATGAACAGCCTAGGCCATCTATTTTTAGTGCCTGATTTTGGTTTTCTCGCAGCCCGCGTAAGTCGAAGGGTAACCCTTCGCGGCCCACAAGCTAGGGTATGTAGGCCCTAGGGTTGCTGAATCTACCAACTAGCCTCGACACGGTTGGTGACACGTGGTAGCCTGGGGGCTCGCCCTGGTGACTGACTGTCGCGCCCCGCATAGCCTGAAGGCAAAGCCTTCACGGCCCGCGAGCGACCCCAAAATCTTGTTTTTAATTTATTTTTAATTATATAAGGTATTTTGGGCTTAGTTTTCACATACGGGGTGTATTTTGAGATGTCTAGGGACATTATAATTATATTAGGGTGTTAAAATTTATTTTGAAGGGTTGTTATAAAGAAACCTGTTGTACCACCACGTCTTAACAATAACAACCAAAACAGATGGTCGGGTGGTTATCGGGGCGGTAAGAATAATCAAAAGAGGAACTTTTAAAACAAAGAGTTTGTCAAAAAGAAAGTCTTTGTTAAAAGTTCAAGTTTAATTTCCGAACAAGAGTCGGAAATATTTTCAAAAACAAATGAAGAATTCTTTGCAAAGAAGGCCTCATAGCCTCAGACTGAAGGAAAAAGTCGGGATGTTGATACCCGCACGTGATTCAAATTCAACGAAGTTGGACACATTGCACGAAAGTGCACCAACTCAAAACCTAAGTCTGTGGTTGTTGAGAATCCTAGAGAGAAAAATTCAGTGTCAAAGGCAAAGCGCCAATGTTTGTTGAGAAGAAGATTTTGAAAAATGAAAACATCAAAGTCAAAACTGAATCCGTAAAACAGCAGGTAAAGAAAACTGATAAATTTTACAATTGGGTCGCTTCTTCACAGCAAACTTGGAAACCAAAATTTGAGGCAAAGACATCAAGTGTTCCAAAACCAAAGGTTTCTGATTCTGCAATACAATCATCTATGACTAAACCAGTCAAGATGAATGTACCTTTGGATTTTTATGAGAAGTTGGAGAAACAAACTTCGACCCCAGCAGGGAAGAAGTATGTTCCAAAGAAAGATCAGCCATCTGGTCAACCTCCGAAAAACGATTTCTTTTTATATAAAAAGGTTGAGGCTGGATCTGAAGAGAGTCTTAAAATGAATGACAAAAATTTCCCACCATTGTACACCACGACAACCCCAATCAAGCTACCCGAGTCACAGGAGGCTTGGGTTGCCTCAAAATCTAACTGAATGTTTGTGAAATGTGCAGGAGCTCTCAAGATCTACCTCACGGTGGATTATGATTAGTGGAGTTTCTCGGCACATGACAGGGAGAAAGGCACTGTTATATGAAGTTAGAGGGTTCAACGGTGGATACGTCGGTTTCGCAGGAAATCAAGGAGGACATATTATTGGTGAAGGAACATTATCAAATGGTGTAATCACGTTTGAAAGAGTCAACTACATAGCAGAGCTTGAGAATAACTTGCTTAGCATTTCTCAAATTTGTGATAGAATGTATTCAACACATTTCACTGACAAGGAATGTCTGATCCTGAAGCCGGGGTTTGTCATCCCTGAGGAGTGGATCATCATGCGAGCACCATGGGTTAATGATCTATACGTGTTGGATATGAGTGTTCCTACGACTACCACGGGTCAACCCCAGTGCTTCGTATCAAGAGCTACTGGAAAGGAGTCAGAGCTGTGGCACCGAAAGATGGGCCACATTCACCTATGCAAAATGAACTACCTGGTGCATAATGATTTAGTAAAAGGTGTTCACTTGAAGAGTTTTCATATTGAGGGGGAGTGTATCAGTTGTATAAAGGGAAAGCAACAGAAGAAATCTCATCCGTGTAAAAAGATGAACTGTGTCTCGAAGCCACTAGAGAGACTTCACATGGATCTCTTCGGTCCTGTGAATGTCAAGAGCATTACTGGTGATCTCTATTGCCTAGTAGTCACTGATGACTATTCGAGATTCTCATGGGTAACATTCCTGAAGTTAAAAGACGAAACATTTGAGAGTTTGCTGAGGTTATTCAGGAAGATAGAGAATTTGTACCGAGCACGAATACGCAGATTATGAAGCGAAAACGGTACAGAATTCAAGAACAATAGAATGGAGGAATTATGTATATTGCAAGAGTTCAGCACACCTTATACTCCGCAACAGAATGGAGTAGCAGAAAGAAAGAAAGAATAGAATGCTGATTGAAACGGCAAGAACGATGCTAGCTGATTCGAAGTTACCAATCAATTTTTGGGCAGAAGCAGTATCAGCCGCTTTCTATACACTCAACAGGGTACTTACTGTGAAGAAGCATAACAAGACATGTTTCGAGTAGATCAACAATTGCAAGCCTAATCTCGAGTATTTAGAGCTGTTCAAGTCTCCCTGCACTATTCTAGATCCCGATGGCAAATTTGGTTCAAAGAGCATAGAAGGTATATTCGTGGGGTATTCAAGTCCACTCAGACGTTTCTTTGTTCCAAGTCTCAAAAGGATCATCGAAGCACAACATGTTGAATGTCAAGGCTACTCTATGCCTCCACAGAAGCCCGCAGACTCACGGCGATTCAACTACGATATCTTATGGGATTCATTCGAGTTAGAAGAAGAGCCTGAGTTCTTTGATGATTTGGATATTTTACGAGAATATGAAGCATCTCAGGGAATATTTCCAGCAAGTTCTTTAAAACATCAACAACAAACTTCCAATGATGATGAAGTTGGCCCTAGTAACACTGGAGAGAATGATGAATCTCAGCAAACTCCGACTAATTCGGAACGCGAGTCTGCTCCTGAAAATCAGACGGTGGTCAATGAAGATAATTCAGAATCTGATGATATTCCTAATTTTGATCATGGTGATTCAGAGTCTAAGGGGGAGCAAATCCAATCTTCAGATCAGACAGTTCTTGAAAGTGAACAAGTTGCGGAGCAGAATGTCACTAATTTGGAAGGCGAGGTGGATGTTCCTGGCGAAGTTATGCCAAGGAATCTTTCATACCATCCATAGGAGTTGATAATAGGAGAGTTGCAGTCAGGCGTTCGCACCAGAATACAGATTGACCATGGCCTTATTTGCTTTTATACTAAAATTTCTCCTTTACAAACTGAATTTTCACTCAGTTGTTTCATTTCACAGATACAGCCGAGAACTTACAAGAAAGCACTAACGGAAGATTCATGGGTCAATGCAATGCAGGAGGAGCTGAGTCAGTTTGAAAAGCTTGGTGTATGGAAGCTTGTGGATCTGCCTGACGGACATCGGAAGATAAACACAAAATGGGTGTTCAAGTGCAAAAGAGACGACCAAGGAGTGATTGTCAGAAACAAAGCTCGACTCGTAGTCCAGGGTTTTAGTCAACAAGAGGGGATAGACTTCATAGAGGTTTATGCTCAAGTTGCTCGACTTGAAGCCATCAGAATTTTCCCCGCTTTTGATTCAAATCGGCGTTTTTATATGGAAATGTGAAAAAGGAGGTATATGTTGGTCAGCCACCAGGCTTTACTGACCCAATCCACAAAGACAAAGTCTATTTGCTCGACAAAGCACTGTATGGTTTGCATCAGGCCCCAAGAGCCTGGTATGAGACGCTCTCTTAACACTTTCTTGCCAACAGCTTTATTCCGGGAAAAGTGGACGCTACCCTCTTCACAAAAGAAGTCGATGGGCACTTACTGATTGTACAAATTTATGTTGATGATATAATCTTTGGGTCAACAAATGAAGAACTCTACAAAGATTTCGAAAAAGTGATGAAGCAGAAGTTCGAGATGTCGTCAATGGGTGAGATGAAGTTCTTCCTAGGGCTGCAAGTCAACCAAATGCCTGAAGGAACCTTCATTCATCAAACAAAGTATGTTTACGACGTTCTAGAGAAATTTGGGATGTCTAAAACTGCTCCAATATCCACCCCATTAGCAACCAATCATGGAATCAACCCTGATCTCATCGGAGAGAAGGTGGACAAGACACTATATCGCTCAATGATCGGTTCGCTGATGTACCTGACAGCATCTAGACCCGATATCATGTACCCAACATGCATCGCGGCCCGATATCAATCGAGTCCTAGAGCTTCACATATGTCTATAGTCAAGAGGATCCTACGCTACCGGAAAGGAACTCCAACACTGGGGTTGTGGTATCCCAAAGATGGTGCTTCACGCTCGAAGGATACTCAGATTATGACTTCGGTTGCTGCAAAGTTAACGAAAAATCAACAACTACAGGATGCCAATTTTTCGGACCCCGATTGGTCACGTGGCAATGTAAGAAGCAAACCTCTGTTGCTCTTTCAACATGTGAAGCAGAGTACGTATCTGCTAGCAGCTGCTGCTCTCAGATCATGTGGATCCAGCAACAGATGCGCGATTACGGTTTGCAATTTCTTACTTCACCTATTTTTGTTGATAATGAGGCTGCAATCAACATAACGAAAAATCCGGTACATCACGCTAAAACTAAACATATAGAAATTCGTCATCACTTCATACGCGATTGTTATGAAAAGAAGTTGATACGAATTGCAAAATCCACACCGATGAACAAAAGGCAGATTTACATACCAAAGCTTTTGATAAAGCTCGTTTTCAATATCTTCTAAAACTAAATGGTATGAAATTGTTGTCGGATGCGGAGGAGATAGTTAGCGTTGATGAGAAAACCACTGCAGATGATGTTGAGAAGCTGACTGCACTGGTTTGTCATATTTTTAATTGTTTTGGTATTTAGGGGGAGATAGTTATATTTTCAGAAAATACAAAAACAAAAAAAAATTGCAAAAATTCAAAAACATGAGATATTTTCAAAATCCAAAAACAACAGAAAATCTGGAAAGAGTTTTTGTAAAAAGAGGAAATGATAGTACATCAGCTAGACAGTTACAGTATTCTAAGAAAATCTGGAAAGAGTTTTTGTAAAAAGCGTTAAGCAACCTCGCTGATGATATGCCAATAGGCTTTTGCACACTTAGTAGACTGATACGGGATATAAACATAAAATCATTTCTTGCTTATTTCGTGGGGAACATCTCTCGGATATCTAGGTAACCCATGAAATCTTGTTTGAAAGATTTTCTATTTCTGACATACTAGGTCTATGTGATTGATGATATCTGGGGTATTATACCAGGACTTCTGATTTTGCGGAAGCAATAGCCTAGTCCTCATATAATACTCTACACTGCTTTAATCCTTAAAGCCTCCCCTCAGCATAAAAAATGATGAAACATTTCAAAATGCTAATCATGTGTTGTTGAAAAAAAGATCTCCAAGAGGGACACACCGAAAGTCGAGCCATCATCTCTTTATCTGAACGGAAGTTCTAACCTGAGCTCTCATGGCCTCGCATTACCCTTTACAGATATCATTATTGTATGTTCACCTGTAAGACTGGATATAGAGATCTGGATACGAGAGTATATTCTGAGGTGGGACACGCGTATAAGTTAAGTCCTTAAAACACTAAATCATATCCTGAATAAGTTGAAATTTGTGTGAAAATTCTAAAGGATCAGTATATCGGCAATCTAAGTGAATTGTTTAATACTTAGTGTGTAATCAAGCTCAACGGTACTTGTAACTTGTCAAACAGCTGATATGATCCTCTAACACGCTCACCAAAAATATGTTTGTAAATAGTTTACTTTTACTGCATTTCATTTCATTTCTGTTTAGCACCAAAACCCAAAAAGATTTCATAGTGTTTCAGTTTAAACTTTTTTAAAATCCCAAAAAGATTTTACATTTCTGCTTTAGTTTTTCGACAAACCAAGGTAGAAAGCTGATCTTCAGATTCTTAGTCATGAAGCAGAGCAGGAAGTTTCTAAACTGGACAGTAGGGTTGGGAGCTAATCTTGAAAGGATTGATAATTTCAAAGTCAAAACAAGTTCATTAAGTTGACACTTGAACAATTTTCATGAAAATGTGTTTGAAAAGTTTGAACAAATTGTCAGTTGTTTCGTTTTGGGTCAACCAAGGTTATTAACTTGGACTTGGTAGACAAATTAAGTTCCTAGGGTCATTAACTTGGACCTAGATACTTAAGTGGATTTCTAAAAACTGACCAAATCTGTTAAAACGCCAAAAAGTCAAAAGGTCAACACATCAAGTCAAAGAGGTGTTTGGATCGAATGGCGATCCGATCGGATGGCATTCCGATCGGATGGCCATCCGACACTTGGTCATGTCTATATAAAGAGGTCAATGGTCTTCAGTCAAAGTTTTATTCGTTTGATTGACCATCCGACACTCTCTCAAACACTCTCACTTTCTTGATCATTGTTCTTCACTCTTGCTTTCCACACCTCATAGGATGATTGGCTTGAACAATCTTCCCTATGGGAAAGGTAAGTTCACTGATCTTTGATTGTTAAATTAGATTTTTTTTGATGTTTTTGAGGTTCGGCGACTGTTCAGACTTAAGATCTTAGATCTAGGCATTTTTTATGATTTCTAATAGATTTTGAACACAGGGTTTTGTTCACGGGCCTTAGATCTATAGGTTTACCATCTCAATTTGTTCAAAAACATGCTAGAAGTTGATGATTTGAAGGTTAGAAGGTGTCGGCTATCGGACCACTTATTGTTAAATTAAATCCAATTTAGGCCGAATTAGAGAAAACTGAACATAGGGTTTTGATTAGGGGTGTGCACGGTTCGGTTCGGTTCGGTTTTTTGGTAAAACCAAAACCATAACCGAAAGTTCAGTTTTTGGTTTTTAAAAAGCGTTCGGTTTCGGTTTTTTTGGTTTCGGTTATTTCGGTTTTAGCAACGGTTCGGTTTGGTTTTTCGGTTTTTTTGGTTTTTTTAACAAATTATGTAAGATTCAAAAGTTAAAGGATAATTCAAAGTTTGAGAATCTTGTTAATATATTTGGTCTTTTAAATTAATATTATTCACATAAACCTAACTTTCTAATCTATTTTAATGTTTCTCCAAAGTTTTTGTTAAGACGTTTTCTTTTATAATACTTTGAAAACCATTTAATTTTTATATTAAACTTTGTTAGTTCTTGTAAACAATGGATAATTTTAATGATAAATAAACATTGTAATGTTCTTATTATAAATATTTAACAAACAAGAATAAAATTAATAATTATTAGTAGCATGGGTAAACACTTAAACAACTTAAATATAAAAATAAATAGATTTGGTATACTATTAAAACTTATTGGTTCGGTTCAGTTATTTTCGGTTATTGAAAATGATTATCCGAAAACCGAACCGAAATTTTCGGTTATTAAAAATCCGAAAACCGAACAGTCGGTTTTTATTTCGGTTCAGTTTTTTTTGTCCGGATTTTTCGGTTATTTCGGTTACGGTTCGGTTATTTCGGTTTTCTGCTCACCCCTAGTTTTGATCATCGGCGAAATCTCTACGTGAATCTGTGTTCAATTTTGTAAATAACTTAGAAAAAATTTGATGATATTCAAAGTGTTCTTCATGTTTAGTTGATCGAGTGGTAGTTCGATCAGATGGCAATCCGATCGGATGGCCATCCGATCCAATGCACACTTAGTATTTGAAATGTTTTTTTCTAAGTAATTGGTCTTGAAATCTGTGCCTTATATGTTAATCAGTTGTTTTAAATAAGATGGAATCTCGATCGGATAGCCATCCGATCCAAAACACATTATCATTGAATGACTGATTCTAAATCTCATCTGGTTGTCATTTTGATTGAATGGCAATCCGATCGGATGGCCATCCGATCCACATCAATTCACTCACAAGAGTTGACTTATCAAAAGGTGCTAATATGTTTGTCACATGGATCGAGTTACAATTTGATCGGATGGCCATCCGATCCATAAGCATTTGACTTGTTTGATCCTTATGTGTGATGGTTCATCTGATCAGATGGCCATCCGATCCTCAGTACTACATAGAGTGAGCATTCCAGAGTTAGAAAATTTTTTAAGTTTTTCAAAATTTTGACACTTTTCACTGCTTGTCTCGAACTTCGTACAAAAGTTAACGTCAATTATTCTTGCAAACAAGAGCATCAGACTAGGATAAGTCTCACAATATTTACTATCTTTTGAACGCTCACTATACAGACATAACACCGTATAAAGACATGGCTAAGTTCTTAAGAGAGAGTAGAATTGCCAAGGCCTTAACTGATCAAACGACAGTGTACGAATCACATATTAGAATGTTTTGGAAGTCAGCAATATATGATGAGAGTACTAAGATGATGCATTCGGCTGTTCAAAAGAAAGATGAGAATGATAAGGATGTCGATGTAGAAGTTAAGTTTAATGTGGGAGATTTAAGAAGAGTTTTGGACTTAGGAGATACTGATAGTGACCCTATCATTGTTCCTGAATGTTTATGCAAAGGTCTATGGTTTAGGATGGGGTTCATTGGACATGTAAACGACAAATATCTCAAGTCCATGTTTGGCCGTCCTTACAAGTTTCTAGTTCACTGCGTAATTCATGCTCTATCTCACAGGAAGGGAGCTTATGACGAACCATCGGACTATATCATGAATATAATCACTTGTTTGGTGCTTAACAGGCCATACAATGTATCTCAAGTGATATTTGAACATATGGTGGACAATATCATGGGTGAGAAGTACATTATGTACCCCAGATTCATACAAATGATGATAGATGATCAAGTGCAAGGTCTTGTGAAGGATCCTGAAGATGTGTTAGGTCTACGTCATATGACAGCTGAGACTTTGAGCAGATTAGGTCAATATAAGCAAAAGAAAGATGAAAAAGAGCCAAGGGCTAAGAGATTGATCTGCAAGATTGCAAATCCAGGATACGTTGCTCCTGAGAACGATGCTTGGAGATATGAAAACAGCAACTCAGAGAATGAGGATGATAGTCTGAGGGATATGCATGAGAAGAAACTTAGATACTGGTTTGTGAAGGAGGGTAAGAGGAAGAGAACACCAAAGGCATCCCCAGCTGTATCTACTCCAAAAGTTTCAACACCGAAGATTGATGTTAAGGGTATAGTTGAAAGGGGGAGTCACTAGAAAAGTTAGAATATTAAATGTTACATCTTACTAATGAATGTTTTAATGATTATTTTGCAGGGCCTTCGAAGAAACCGACACCAACTCTTCTCAATGAGACAGTAATACCTCCAGGAGGTGTTGAATTGTTAAAGGATACTTTTGAAAGTTATTTGAAAAAGAATGATGAAGCTGAAGCTGAGAAAGCTGCGAAAGAAACTGGAGCATCATCAAAGAGTGTTCAAATTGAAGGTGCTGAAAAAGATTCAAGCGATGCTGATGACGAATCATCTGATACTGAGCCATAGATTGATACTTCAAAGCTAGGTGTTGGAAAGGTTACCTTGAAGAAGAAACCTCAAAAGAAGAAAAAGGGATCTGATGAAGAAGATTCAACATACATTCCTACACCTGAAGAATCAAAGAAACTACGAAAGAAGTGAAAAGCTGTTCAAGCTGGTGTCATTCCCAGAAGTGTGAGAGCTAAAAAGGGAGCAGCTACAGTTCAAAAAGATCAAAGTGGCAAAGGTCCAGCAGTTAAGGCTCAAGAGGTTCAAGTTGAAATTGTTTCTGAAGTTGAAAGTCTCAAGAAGCTTGAAGCCGAGAAAAAGAAAGTTGGTGATGATGAGGTTGAGATTATTGATGAAAGAGTTGCTACACCACCACCACCACCACCAAAAAATTAATCTATTCCAGAAAGTGGTGAAACATCAAAGCCTAAGAAAACTGTTCTTCCTGATCCATTTGAAGGTTTTCCTAATATTCATGGTGAACTCAAAGACGACATACTTCCAGATGAAGAATGTGATATGTTTCATGATGAAACAGTCAAAGATCTAAAGAAGAAAATGAGTGTTCTAGAAAAGGAGAAAGAGAAACCTGAAGCTGAGCGTGACGAATTGAAACAACAGCTTGAAGAGATTACTAAAGTGAATGAAGAAATAAAGACTGTTATGATCAAACATGCTAAGAAGATAAAGACTTTGAAAGGAGATGTGGATGATAATGCAAAGTTATTTGAGCTACTATCAGCAGAGATTTCAGATCTGCATGTGTAGAACAAGAGCTTGAATGAAACAAATCAGACGCTACATCAATTGTTAAGTGAACTTCATGAAGAGTCTGCAAGCGAAATCAAAGTAATGAAGTTGGAAATGGAAGCATTAAGAGCTGATAAGACTGTGAAAGATGAACAACTTAACATGTTGTACACTGTTATGGAACATCATCTGGGTATCAATGTTCAAGCTATCTACAACAAAATAGAGATTCAAAGGGTTGAAGAGCGAAGGGCTCAGAGGGAGAAAGAGTTGGCTCAGGAAGCAACTCAGAAGAGGAAAGGATTGGTCATTGATACAAAAGAAACACTTGGTTCTTCAAGTCAACCAGAAGGTGACATTGAAAAGACAAATGCTGAAGAAGATCAAAAGTTTATTCTTGTTGGTGAATCTACTCCACTCTCTTATAGCTTCGATGATATTATTCGTCTAGTGAGAGCAGAACAACACAAATGAAAGGCAAGAGAACCAGAGGTAAAGCTCTTATGTTGGAAAGATGAAGAGAAATAAGAAGAAGAGGATCAAGATATGGAATATTGGATGAATGAGATTGAAATCTATGATCCGTTGAATGATAAAGATGATGATGAAGATCAAGGATCAACGGGGTTGTTGATTGTGAACCCCTCTGCTCAACAAAAGTTGGATGATTTTCTGAACGATGAAATCAACGAGCAGGAGGAGGATCAGCACCAGGAGTCTTCTTCTTCTGGGAAACAACATGTAGACCAAGTATTCCTCACACAACCAATTGTTATATATTTAAATGCTCCGTTTCAAGGGGAGCTGGAGGTACCTAGGTCTAGGGGTGATATGTTAGAGGAATTGGGATTAGATGACGAAAAGTTTAACTTTGATATTGAGGATGAGATTCCTTCGTCGCCAGAAAAGGAGTATGAATTCAAATATGCACATGAAGCTGATAATTTTCATCATGTCGAAGTTGAAGATTGTTTTGATAGTTCTGAAGAAGATATTTCATTCCACTACTCTGGCATTGATGATTCATTTCCTACACTTGCTGAAATGTTTAAAGAAAAAAATGAAGATGAAATCAGAAGGAAAGTAGTAGAGAAGATCACTACTGAAGGCATTCCACAAACAATTCCACGAGAAACATTGGTGGAAGAAAGAAAGAAATGGTTCAAAGTCATGCCCAAGGAGAGGAAATATAGGAGACCTCTTCAATATTTCACGCATAATGCTGATATATCTTTGGGATACATTCTTTCATGGGGTGATCTGGAAGATCTACAAGTTTATGCCATTAGACGGGAGCTGGGGTTCAATACTTTGAGTATTTGTCAGACATTAAAACCCTCCCGTGGTGGGATGTTAAAGAATTGGTGCAAACAAACAACATAAAGCAATTTTGTCATGGGTTAGATGTGAAGCAGGATAATCAACAATTGTGGAAATACATTAAGTTGCAGGCAAAGGAAAGGTTTCCTAATTGGAAACCACAGTTTCCAGAACAAGTTGTCAAGATTTTGGAATCAGGAGAGAAGGATATTACGTTGAATATAAAGTCGCCGAGGTGTTTGAAAAATATGCCGCTACATGTTATGGAACAGGATTTCCATGAAGACTTTCAGGGTTAGATGTACAAAAAAAGCACAGCGAAAGCGGTAATTTCTCTTTTTGATAAGAAGTCTGGAGAATCGAGGAGGATTTGTGTGTTAGACCCGATGTGGTTAGTAAATTGTTCCAAAAAGGATATTGACTGTCTATTCTACAACAAGATTGTTTATGAAAAGCCAGGAAAAGTTCAAGCTCAGCAATATCAGAAGTTAGTGAACTTGTGCTACGCGAAAGACATCAATTCTGGCAGATATTGGAAGTTGTTGGTGCATATGTCTGTCAACTTCGTCTTGTATCAAGTCTTGTAATTAGAATGATTGATCAGGGCACGAAAAACGAGAAATGTGTATGAAAAGCCATTTCGCACGAAATGAAAAGTTCCATTTCGCACGAAATGACTGTGGTCATTTTGTTTGAACCGTTCCATGTGAAATGGCAAGGTCTATAAATAATGGTCTTGTTCAAATCTTTTATAACGATCTGATTCCGGTGCCGAAGTGCTGCCGAAGTGTCTACTCGCTGTAAAACGTTGTTTTATCAATAAACAAGACATTTAAAGTGAATATCAAGCTGTAATCAAGTCTGCATCATTGAATTCCGCGTTTGATTTGGATTGAACTCTTCTGATAGACTCGTTTAGATCGATTCTCGATCCTACAAGTGGTATCAGAGCTCAAGAGGAGGAGTTCTTACCGAATTCAGCTTGATTTCATCAAATTTCTGACTTCTACTCCTTCTTTTTCAAAATTAACAAGATTTTATGGTTAAAATGGATTGAATTTCACACATTATAAGCGAAATACTGGTTTAACAAAGCCCTGAAAGAATTGGACCTAAAATCAAGCTAAATCTGATCAATTTGACAAAATCATGGCCGATTTGATGACATCAGCAGCATTTCGCACGAATTGAACATCTCATTTCGCACGAAATCACTTAGTATTAGTTCATTTCGCACGAAATCAATTATTTCAGGTCCATTTCGCACGGAATAGCAGGTTTTGATTCCATTTCGCACGAAATCACCCCATTTCGTACGAAATCGCTCATTTCGCACCAAAGTTGTCATTTCGCTTGACCATTTCGCACGAAATCATCATTTCGTTTGAAAGTTGTTGTTTTTGTTTGAAAAGACCATTTCGCATCAAAATTCATTTCGTTTGAAGAATCATCATTTCGTTTGAAAGTCAAAGTTTGTGAAATCTTTGATACCGTATCATGGAAGAAGAGTTTTACAATGCGTTTGCGACTCCGATTACTATTGCACAGAACACGATGCTAGAAAATGAAACGGGCACCATGCAAAAACCGCCAAAGCTCATGAATATTGAGGAGTATAAAGGATGGGAGGAGCGATTTGAAAATTGGGTTCAAGCAAATTACTTGGATGCTTGGGAATGTGTTGAAATAAAATATGTTAGACCGGTGAATGATGATGAAGAGGTTATTACAATTAAAGATCTAAGTGTTGAGGAGAAAAAGAAATACAAAGATGAGAAAATGATGACTAGTCTATTGTATCAAGCTGTTAAAGAAGATATCTTGGTTTTACTGCAGCACAATGGAAGTGCATATTCAATTTGGAAAGCATTAAACTCAAAATTTGTTGGAAGTAAAGAGATGATCAAGAACAAAAATTAACTTTTGAAAAAGGAGTTTGATCTATTTCGTGGTTTAAGAACTGAAAACACCAAGCAGATCATAGAAAGATATTGCAATCTGATAGTTAACATGAAGAGGTTGAGCATCACAAAAGATAATGAAGAATTGATTGAAAAGTTGGCTGATGCGTTGCCACATGATGTTTGGGGCACGTACTTGGAAAGTTTATTGAAAAACTTGAAGCTTAAGAGATGGAACAACGAAAGGTCTCAAGAATGAAAGATTTTGATGGTGAACAAGATATTGGTTTATATTACAAAGGAGGTATCAGTGATAAGACCAACATGTCACCAAAGATTGAAACTGCATTCAACGCTAAAAGTTCTTCTGGAGGGTCATCTCAAGGATCAAACAGCAAAACATGATTTTCTTCGTATCCATCATTCGATCCAAAGTTTTCAGCAACAAAGAGTGGCAAAGTTCTACAATGCAACATTGCGTTAAATCTTGAGAATGATCAAAATTATTCTGAGGAAGTAGCAAAAAATCATATGTCTTTGTTGGTGACGGTGTTAGAATCTTATGGGAGTTTAGTTGCAGGAAGAATCGGAAATCCAATGTTGACAAACAAGGATTACGATCAGATTGATGCTGAGGAGATGGAATTGATGGACATAAAGTGGTGTTTGGCTAGTGTGTTGAGAAGAGCTGAGAAATTCAAGCAGATCACAGGAAGAGATGATTTTCTTGATGCAAATGTTTCTACTTTAGGTTTTGATAAATCTAAAGTTACTTGTTTTTGTTGAAGGGAAAAAGGGCATTTCAAGCGAGAATGCACAAACCGCGAAGCAAGTGGAGCTCAAAATCCTTTTAACAACAATGATTATTATCGAAATGCAATTTATCATCAAGTTGCTCAATAGCCACATCAACAACAATCGTCACAAAATGCACATGCTAGGAAGGAAATTGAAGAATCAAAGAAAGCTTATTGTGTCAATGAAAAATCATCAAAAGGATTCAGCTGGGACAAATACATTTCAGCTGATAGTAAAGCATGTTTGATAGATCAAGATGATGAAAGGCTACCAAAAGGTTTTAGTTGGGATGAATTTGATCCTAACAAAATTTCAGATCATAAAGCTTTTGTTGCTCGAGTTGCTGAAGATAGTGATAATGATGATTATTATGCAAACATAATGAAAGAGCACTTAAGAATGCTAGAAGAGAGTGATGACAGTGATAATAGAAAAGTTCGAGTGAAAAAGAAGAAAGTTAAAAAATAAGTTAACAGTGATGATGAGGAAGTTCGTGTGATAAAGAAAAAGATAAAAGAAATTCCAGCTTTCACAGTTGAAGCAGAAGCTGATGCACAAAAGATTCATGTGAAATGTGAAACCTGTGAAACAGTGAAGAAACAAAACATCACTTTGATTCACAACATGAACAGATTGAAAGAATCTTATGATGTTCTAAACAAAGCCATGAATCAATACAATCAATCCAGCAGTGAACAAGCAACAGCTATGAAAACACTTCAAGGAGCTTTCATGACAAAGCAGAAGATTGTGAATAATTACATTGAAAAGTGTGCTGTGCTGGAACAGAAACTAGAAACCCAGAGGATTGAAACAGAAAGGGTAAACAGGTTGTTAAAAAGTTACTCATATACTTCTTATGTTATTGACAGGATTTATACAACCATTGAAGGCATGAAAGTGTTTGAAGAAGAGGATACTGAAGAAAAGATTTCTAGTAAGAAATCTAGTGCCAGTTATACCAAGTGTCCGCCTCCGCTTGAAAATGGATATTCTCCACGAAATCCTAATCTAGAGAGAGTCAAAAAGGCAACCAATTTACAGTGGGAATCTGAATCTTCAGATAATTTGCCAGACAATATTGATGTCACTTTCACTTCATCTGATACTGATCATGAGTCAGAGTTAATAAAGAAAGTGGTCGATTAGGTGTTGGATAAAGATGAAACCGAGGAGTCAAAGTCAGAGTCAAAGTCTGAAACGTCAAGTCCAACAGTCAAAAAGGGCAAACGGGTTTACAATAAAGAGTTTCTGTTATCAGAATCTAATTTGAATGATGAAACATTCAAAGTAGCATATACTTTGAATGATTCTGACAAATTGTATTCTGATGAAGAATTTCCAATAAGTGGTGTTAAAACTGAAATGATCAAAAAGGTTTTCAAATTAACAAAAATTAATATTCTGAAATAAAAGATGTAAATCTTACTGAAAACCCTAAAAAGTACACCTCAAGAGATAGACAAAGGTTAAACAAGAAAAAGGGTTACAATTCTGGTTCTGGTTTTCAAAAGAAACCAAACCATAACGGTAATTTCAAAAGGAAAGGTCTTGGATTTATTCCACCAAAAAATCATAAAAATGAGAAAACTTATAAAACAAAAACTGTTTTTGTTTCAGGAACATCATCTGAAGAAGAAAAAGAGCAATTGTTCAGAAAGCAGACAAACAAAGAATTCCTTGCTAAAAGGCATGAAGAAATGAAGAAGGAAGTTGCTCAGAAAAAGGAAACGAGAACCTGTTTTCAATGCAAAATAGTTGGTCATATTGCCAAAAATTGTCCAAAGGCAATCCAAACAAAACATGGAGTTTTTCTTAAACTGAAAGAAAAGATGGTTGAGAATGAACCATCAACCAAACAATTTAAAGTTTTCAAAAATTCAAAGTTTAAAGTTGGTGAATGTTCAAAAAGTTTTTTACAGAAGAAAAGTGAATCTTGACAACCACAAGTGGGTTGTTAAGAAATCTGATGATAGTTCTAGTAATGATTCTGATTCAACAAAATCAGAGGAGCTATCTTCTGGCGATGAATCTGATTCCATAAAGTCAGAGGAGCCACAGGTTGAGAAAAAGGATGAAAATTCGGTTCCGCCAATGGATGATGCAAATTTTCCACCATTGCGGGCTGAAAATTTTAGACAAAAAGTTGGAAAAGTTGAGATTTCAAATCAATTTTTTTCTGAAAAGAAAGAATTTGATGTTGAAAAAGCCTTTAACCCCACAGTTAAAAATATTTTTGGAAAAATGGTTAATGGGAAGGTCAAAGGGGTAAAGGAATTCTATGAGAAGAAAACGAAGAGACCAGGTGAAGATGGGTCATCCCAGGTTGGTAACTGGGATAGAACCTATTATGATTAAACTCTAGACTTGCCGGAGCTCCCAAGTTGGTAATCATGGAGCATGAATCGGCATCTTTCTTGAGAAATTCACAGTTGTTATGTTTTTACCTACAAGTGGTTTATCAAGGTCATTAAGTTGAACTTGATTTAACTTTAATATAAAATGGTTGAAAGAACAATGTGATGAATTAAACCCCAATTTTACAAGTGGTAAAATCAACAAAACTATTTTTTTCCGGAAAAACCATTTTGATTAAAACAAACTTAAGTGTTTTGAAATCTTAATGGGAAAATAGTTTGTTGTCAAGGGGAGTTCTGATTGTTTATGCTAAGTGGATGGCTAATTGAAGCAATTCACAACAGTTGTCACTTTATTTGTACAGTTTGTTTTCAAATTTTTTAAATGCTTTTGCATTTTAGGGGGAGTAAAAATTTTCAGAAAATCCAAAAATATTTGAAAATTTGAAAAAAGGCAAAAACATTGAAAATTCAAAAATGAGTTTTGTTCTGAAAAAGAGGAAATGATAATACATCAGTGGACTATCACAGCACACTAAAGAATTAGAAAGAAAAATGTGATAAACGGTCTCACTGATGATGTGCCAGTAGGTTTTTACACGCTTAGTAGATTGTTTCGAGATATAAACCTAAATTTCAAGCTTACTTATCTCGTGGGAAACATCTCTCGGATATATGGGTAACCCCCGAAATCTTGTTTGAAAGATCTCTCTTTCTAAGATACTAGGTCTTTATGCTTAGTGATATCTGGGGTATTATCCTGGGACTTCTGATTTTGCGGAAGCAATGGCCTAGTCCCCGTACAATACTTTTCGCTTGTTTGAAATAAAAGCACCACCCTCAGCATAAAAATTATGAAACATTGCAAAATGTTAATCATGTGCTGTTGAAGAAAATATTCTCTAAAGGGAACACACCTAAAGTCGAAGCCATCATCTCTCTGATTTTCCGGAAGCAATAGCCTGAGCTCTCATGGCCCTCGCATTTAACCCTTTACAGATATCATCTAGGTATACTCACCTGTAAGACTGAATATTGGGATCTGGATACGGGAGTATATTCTGAAGTGGGACACGCGTATAAGTTTAAGTCTCTAAAACATTAATCTCGTATCTCGAAATAGTTGAACTTTGTGTGAAAATTTAAGTGGATCAGTATACTGACAATCTAAGTGAATCGTTTAGAACTTAAAATGTTTAAAGCTTAACGGAGTTGGTGATTTATTTCAAAAACTGATATGATCCTCTTACACAAACTCACAAAAATATTGTCTGTGAATATTTCTTTACTGCAATTCTTTAATTTCAAAATCCAAAAAGATTTTCAGTGTGTTTTAGCATAAATTTTGAAAATTCAAAAAGATTTTCGACAACTGATGTTGGAGAGTTGATTTTCAAAATTCCGAGTGCTAAACATGATGAACAGGTTTGGGAAAATGTGTTTGAAATTTTTTTTCTTACAAGTGGTTATTCGAGATTATAAATGTTAAATCATTTTGAATGATATTTTCAAGTGATGGTTTGTAATTGATTTTACGTGTGGTAAGCAGAGATTAAATTTTTCAAATTTTAAATTTGTGAAATTTATTATTGGGTAGAGAATGTGCAAGTTAGCTAGGTTCCGTTACCTGAGCTGAAGGAGAGCCAGGTCACGATCTTGGAACTAGAACTATTTCAGACTGTGATCCCAAGTTATTGAAAGGGGGAGTTTGAGGATATCAAGAGGGAGTCTGAAGATGCAAGAGTCAAGTTCGATCCTAAAGTTCATGCAAGCTGCTAATGTTGAAGAACTTAAGGAATCAAGAAATCTGATCAAGAGAAGATAAAATCAAGATGAGATTCTGGAAGAGAGAGATTGAGGATGCTAATATTGTCAGATACTTTGGAGAGAGCACAAAGGCTGATAAAGACTGAAGATTCGACTTTCTAAAGATTTGTACTAAAGACTCGTCGACATCCAAGGGGGAGTCTATTGGTGCATATGTCTATCGACTTCGTCTTGTATCAAGTCTTGTAATTAGAATGATTGATCAGGGCACGAAAAACGAAAAATGTGTATGAAAAGCCATTTCGCACGAAATGAAAAGTTCCATTTCGCACGAAATGAAGATGCCATTTCGTACGAAATGACTGTGGTCATTTCGTTTGAACCGTTCCGTACGAAATGGCTAGGTCTATAAATAGTGGTCTTGCTCAAATCTTTTGTAACGATCTGATTCCGGTGCCGAAGTGCTGCCGAAGTGTCTACTCGCTGTAAAACGCTGTTTTATCAATAAACAAGACATTTAAAGTGAATATCAAGCTGTAATCAAGTCTGTATCATTGAATTCCGCCTTTGATATGGATTGAACTCTTCTGATAGACTCCTTTAGATCGATTCTCGATCCTACAGAAGTCAAAGTGGAGAGATTTGGAGATTGATGAGTTCTTAAAGAAGTACAAGCAAAGTCAAAGATTTAAGGAGATTGCTGATAAAGCTGCAAGGCTGGGAAGATATAAGTTGATGAGACCTCCACCAACAGACCAAACACCGATCGAGAAGGAAGAAAACAAGATCCCACGGTGGGATAGAAAGCGAGACGGTGATCCTGAATATGAAGTTGGTAGGCCGTTAAGGAGGAAGATGCTTGCTGAAAGAGATGAGAAACGACGACAGAAAGCTAAGGAGCGAAGACGCAGCAGGAAGACGAATTGAAGACTATGCAGGAAGGAACTACAACTACATCCAAGGGGGAGTCTGTTAGTACATATGTATGTATCTTCCTTCTGCATCGAGTCTTGTATTTTAACCTGTTTGTGTAATTTTGTATATGTATGTACTTCTATGTATGTTTGTGTTAAGACAATTCAGGGAACGGCGTATAAATGTTAAAGTGAAATCCGTCGGAAGACGTATGTCATCCGAACGGATGGCCATCCGATCGGATGACCATCCGATGGTGACACTTCTATTCCCTGGTTGCCTATAAATAGCTGGTTAATGCTAGTTATTTAGAACCATTTGCTGATCATTGTAGCGAAGCTCTGCTTGTCTGACTTTCAACCGGTTCCTATGTACTTTCACTATCAATCAATGAATGCAGACAACATGTTAAGCGTTGAACTTGTCATTGTTGATTCTCAGACATTATCGAGGGATTCCGCACCTCGATTCTGATCGATTCTACCACGTTCTACTCGAACAGATCCTGCGAGACAGCCTAATATCCGTGCCCTGTTGTTAGTGGATTCTATAATTCTTTGTGGAGTGTATTCTGTGACAACCCTCACAATTACAGGTATCCGTAATATTAATTAATATTAAATTTGTGCTTAATGACTGTGCTTAATTACAACTGATGAATAAACTGCTTTCTGATTTCTGTCACATACATATATATGCATCACATTTCATACTGTCGCTCCATTTATTACATACAACCCTCCGTGACAAACTTGATGCACAAAGCACAGTTAGCACAGTGAGCGGATAACTCAGAAACATGCTGACAATGCCAGCACATAGATAGACACTATATTGAGGCCTAGTATGAGCTAGGGACAAGGTACTACACTAGTATGGAGTGTATGGAAGTGAGGACCATAAAACTGCGTCACTAGGTGATAGTTTAGGTGCCGGAAAGTGCCTAAAACCCACTTAAAAGGCAAAATTCTGCATCTATTAACAAAATTCAGCATTTAAACATGCTAGTCACTTGCAAAAATATGGCAAAATGGTCTTGTATGCTTTCCTAAGTGTCGGGAATTAAAAGTGTCACTAAAAGTTACATAAAGGACACTTTACGATACAACTTAGCACTTTAACGGAACGGTATCTAACCGAAAAACCGGACATTACCCGGAACACAAAAATATAGTTAAAAACATTGTTACACTTTTTCTGAGCTAGTCTTGGTTCCCGAACACTTAAACACACTACATAAAGCATGTACCACACTAAACATTAGATTTTACATCTAACACCCTACTAATTGCCAATTACCCAAATAAATTACAACTAAACCCCCCCCCCCCTATGTGGTAACCGTCCCCATGGGACCCCCACTACAAGATTTTTATAAATCTTGCAAATCCCCATATGATTACCTAGGAATTGTGAAGATCATGCTTGTACTTACATTAAACACTAACTCTTACACTTAACACCCCTAACTAATCACCTATTTACCAAATAACTTTCATTTAACCCCCCCCCCCCCCATTGCAAGTTTACAGCCCTTAAGTGGCCCCCACCATAAGATTTCTTAATCTCTACCAAATCCCCATGTAATCACTCAAGAGATTATGAAATGATCTTGCTTGTACTTCTTTGGACACAAGACCCTATGGATAAAAGAGTTAGAGTGTTATAAGATCACCTATCATTCTCATCTTCATCACAACAACAAAACATCTCTCCCTCCCTCTAAACAAAGCTCGGCCGAAACCCCCTTGTCACCACCGTCATTTTTCGATTCTTGTTCAAGTATTCCAAGCTCACAACAAGGTGTATCAAGGTGAATCACGGAGTGTGGAGCTCACGGATCGTCAAGGACCTCTCTCGTGTGCTTTTATCCACTCATTTTCTCTAGTGTTTCTTCCCTAGCTTAAAAGCTAGTAGTAAGCTTTTTTGATCCTCACTTACTTCATGTTTATGGTGGTTAATAGTTAGATTATGATGAAAATACAAGAACACTAAAAGATCATAAACCTAAGTCTTGAACATAAAGCTAATATGATGATGAAATAAGATGAAATCATGATGAAATGAAGTTGTTTTGTCATGTTGTTGATAACTTGATGTTTACTTGATGATTACTAGTAACATGATGTTGAACATCACGGTTGAACTTGTTAAAGTAAGACTAAAAACTTAAGTTAACAAGTTCGGAGGTGATTAGTGATCTACATAAAAGAATCACCTCCATGTTTCAACATAAACTTGGTAACAAAGTGATTTCTTGAAAAATAAGTGAACTAAGTGAGTTGATGATCGTATGGATCCAAGGTTTACAAATGATTTCTCTTAACAAACCAAGTTAAAAAGACGGATTTTTGAAAGGTCATGATTCTTATACTATTTTTGGAAGGAAATAAGTTTATGAATACTAGTAAGACATGAAAATGTTGTAAATGGATATCTTTGTAAAACATGTT
This sequence comes from Helianthus tuberosus, assembly GCA_030545235.1. Lineage (NCBI taxonomy): Eukaryota > Viridiplantae > Streptophyta > Magnoliopsida > Asterales > Asteraceae > Helianthus > Helianthus tuberosus. The sequence continues at coordinate 4,478 of JARYGA010045632.1, read as the reverse complement.
CACAAGTTGTGAACATCTAAAAATCCCGAGAATGAGATTTTAACAAAAGTAAACACACTTTGGAAGGTAACTAAACCCACTAAACACCCCACCAAGTTACTACGCAAAACCAAGTTCATGTTGTTATGTAAAGTGCATTGTTTTCGCACTTGACTAGTGTAATGTTGTCTAGTAACTTGTTGTTGATTGATTGAATTATTTCCGAAAAGAAAATGATATGCTAATAAGAATGGACACCTCCATTTACAAAGGAAACTCTGGCGAAATTTTCTAAAATTCCAACACTTAGAAAATATTTTTCTAACAAGTGCTTACGAATATATTTCACCATTGTTTATCAAAATAAACTTTGCCATAGGTTTTGTTACAAAAATACAAAGTATCAGAGGTTGGTTTTTGGTAAATAAAAATGGATAAATATATATTTAGAATATATATTTTATACTAATACACTTGTGTGAAAATTTGTATATGTTGTGAACTAGCTATATTATTTTAGGGTAAAATAATATAACTTACAAGTTAACTGGAAATTACAACTCCAAAATGATACAAAAAATCCCACGGAACAAATAATTAAGTTACACACTTGGTATTGTAAAACCAAACGCGCAAACGTAACTTACGAAATATTCCGCAAAATACTCTTACACATATATTTTTGGTAAAATATTATTTTGGAAGCTAAAGAAGTAAAATATATTATTTTTGGGAAAAATACATATATTTTGGGAATACGTTATTTTTGGACAAATAAGTTAAATATATTTTCCTAAGTGGGACTTAAAATATATTTTTCGAAACTACAAGTGGACATGTATAAAATACGCATATAAAATACTTGAGAAGTATGGATACGAAATAGTTGCCTAACTATTATTCCAAAACCCTAAAAACAAAACTTAAGTTAAAATAATTATCATTGTTTTAACAAGAAGTTATAACTTGGAATAATATCAAAGTAACGTAACTCAAAAACCTTCATACTAAGCAAAGGCACGGTCCATTCGTCTAATAGACGTTAGTACACTGTAGGTAGTCGTGTTTGCTGAGGAGACGTGGGTTACACATACTGAAGACGCAATAGAGTGAGTTCATGTCCCCCTTTTTCTTTAAATTGTTTTGTTTACTTACTTCGGGGGTGAAATACATGTTACAAAGGGGTACTTACAATACTATTGGTATGATTAGCCTAGGAAAGAACCATAGATCATGTGAAAGGGTAGGCGGATACTTGGGACCATTAATCCTCGTATCAGGACTGAGGGGCATGAGTGATAGATCTATTTGGGTGTAGCGAGCCCACACCCATGAGGCCGGGGCGGCTCATAGAGGTGAACTATGTCTTCCAGCGGGGAGCCCGGTACAACTTTGCTAGGTTTGAGTCTTCCTACACCATCACACATATCAGTGGCCTTGCAAACCATTGGTGATATTTTCCTTGTTTGCAAGCATACCGGGACATACATACATACAATCTTTACAAAGGTTTATACATACTCACATACACATGAACTCGCTCAACTTTTTGTTGATTTTTCAAACTACATGTATTTCAGGGAACTAGCGGATCTGGCGGGGTATGCATGTGTCTAGCTGCGTTGAATAAAAGATGTCATCCAGGGTAGTAGGTTTAGGAGGTGTAACCCTTACCTGGACGGGTTACATGTCTTTAAACCACGTTTTATTTAAAGTCTTTTGTTGTGTCTCATGAACACGTTCTAGACAAGTATGGTTTGTAACTTACTTTAAGTGTCGACATTTTCAAACAATGATGTTGTGGTATCTTTAAACTTAATGAATGGATGAACATCTTGTGTTTTTATCATATAGCATTGTTATGATTGTTGCTATGGTATTAAGAAGTCACACCAAATAAACCCACACTTCCGTAAAAGCCAGGGTGTGACAGCTTGGTATCAGAGCCTCGATCATAGCGAACTAGGATTCCTTCTCGAGTCTAGACTATGATCATCAGGGCTCTCACCAAAATTTTTTCAAACATTTTTACATTGCATACACTAAACGTCCAGATCCAGGGAACAAACATTTTTTACAAACAAAAAGGCACAAATACACATTTCAAAATTTATATTTCAGTCTTAGAGACTGAGGGAGGATCAGTCTTAGAGACTGAGGGAGGATCAGTCTTAGAGACTAAGGGAGGATCAGTCTTAGACACTGGGAGGTTGGTCTTAGAGACCAGGGATTTAGTCTTAGAGACTGGGAGGTTGGTCTTAGAGACCAGGGAGTTGGTCTTAGAGACCAGGGAATTAGTCTTAGAGACTGGGAGGTTGGTCTTAGAGACCAGGGATTTAGTCTTAGAGACTGGAAAAGTTGGTCTTAGAGTCCAGGGAGTTGGTCTTAGAGACCAGGGAATTGGTCTTAGAGACTAGGGAGTTCAGTCTGAGAGACTGGGTAGGATAGTCTGGGGAAGACTAGGATGATTACTTGCTTACATTGTTGTGACTTACATGCTTATTTGATTATATGTTGATATATGTGCACATGTGTGGTTGTGTTACAGACACCATGCCATCATCTTCTGATACCGGAGTGTCAGATACATTGGATCCTATGGCGATTGTGTCGGACGACGAGATTGTCTCTGAGGATGAGGTCTATACATCGGATACCACGAGTACAGATGAGGACGATTTCCAGCCTTTTGCTTTGCCGGATATCGGAGACGATGTTCAGCTCGCTGATGGTATTCTAGTCGGGGATCTACCTCTTGCTGAGATCCCTGCTCCCGTTCCCCTTACTGCAGTTCCTGTTGAGGATCTGCCATTTGATGATGATGTCGTTATCCCTGTCATTGAGGTTCCGGTTATGGAGGTTCCTTCTGATTCTTCTGGTCCAGACTCTTTTGAGTTAGTATCATCTTCTACTCTCCATGCGCTGGGGTTACAACGATACCCCACCGACTCAGATTCCAATATGGCCATGTCAGCCGCATCCAATCAGGACCCTGATTTTGACCTTGCTGATGACCCCGATCATGATTTTGACCTTGCTGATGACCCCGATCATGATTTTGACCTTGCTGATGACCCCAATCATGAGTTTGACCTTGCTGATGACGCCGAGCATGAGATAGACTATGCTCCTGATGAGCAGCCATTCGAGGCCCCTGTTTCTCCTCACGATTTCGACCCAGATCATGAGATTCGGCTTATGCACGATGATCAGCCCCTAGAGGCTCCTGTTGCTCCTATCGATCAGCCCCTATTGTACCCGCTGATCTAGATCTAGCCCCAGCTGACCATGTCCCATCGCCAGATCATGACTCTATCTTTGCTGAGATACCTGATATTGCACCGATATTACCTGATCCAGTCCTTGTGTTTGATGACCATGCTCCGTTTGCCGCCCACATCGACCCTAGATATGCTGACACCCACAATGGGTGGGTCGATGATGACGATTATCCCCCACATGTTATACTAGTCACTCCCCCTTATGCACCTATCTCTGCACCGATTGATGTTACCCCTAATTTTCCCCATGTATCAGATATCCATCGCACCGACCTTCCTATCACTTTTCTCCAGGACATTCCTCCACCTCGTCCTGGGGAGGGATCTTCAAGACAGCAGCCTGCTTTTGTCCCGCCTGTGTCGTCAGCTGTTCCATTCATGTCTCAGCTTCCTCGCACTACATCACCTTTTGCACCCTTGGGCGAGCCATTCATGTGGTCTTCGCCCAATGTCATGCCTTTGTCAGACCCATACCATCCTTATCATGTTGGATATACCACAGATGACATACTTATATCCTTGCAGTTACAGCAGGATGTGTTGAGCCAACGAGTCCAGGAGCTGGAGAGGACTCCGCGTCCTCCCCCTTGTCATTTCCAGTCTCCATTTGCTACACCACCAGCTCCTCTCGGACTACACCTGGATTCTGATGTCCGCTTCCTCACTCCGGAGCAGCAGAATGCTTACCTGCTGCGCGTGATCCACGCCCTCGAGGAGGATTGGGTGCATTTGCGTCCTTTGCTTTTCTTCCCTCCTCCACCTCCTCCTCCGCCATCAGCGTAGCTATATTTTTGGTTTGATGCAGGTAGATTGTTTTGGTGAGAGAGTCGCAATTGGGCCGACATATGAAGACTTTTGGAAGACCACGTTTTTGTATATGATTTGTGTAGACTGACTTGTATTTTGGGGTGATGTAACCCTATGATCTTATTTTGATGGATGATGTACTGTGAAACGTGTAAAACTATATTGTGGTCATGATTAAATGAAAGCTCAATGGCAACGTTCTCACTACATGCATTGTAGAATTATTTGTTTTATATTATAACATGGGATGTTATGTGTTATGAGGTTGATGGATGTTGTTACATACGCATATTACTTACTTACTATACTTACGATGACCTGACCAATATGATCTTCTTTTAGAAGATGCCTCCAAGATGAGACACATGTTTGCCTACTACTGAGGCAGAATTGCAAGCAAGAATTTCGCAA
>JARYGA010045631.1:0-17867 GCA_030545235.1 Helianthus tuberosus | reverse complement strand
AACCTCTTTTTCAACCACTTATAGGTTTACTTATCTAACATACCACATGCAAGTTGAAATATGGCAGTTTTGAGATTTACCACTTGTATGACGAAATTTCACAGATGTGAATTTCTCAAGAAAGATGCTGATTCCTACTCCTCAATTACCAACCTGGGAGTTCCGGCAAGTCAGGATTTTAAGTAGAAAAAGCTGTCACCCAAGCCTGACCAGCCTTGGGTGATTGTTCATCATCTTTATCCCACCATCTTTTTTATTTATAAAACTCTTTTGCTCCTTTCACCTTCCTGTCAACCATCTTCCCAAAAATATGTTTCACTTTTCCGTTAAAAACTTTTTCAGGATCAAATTCTTCTTTACCAGAGAAGAATTGATCTGAGATCTCAATCTTTCCAACTTTTAATCTTAAATTATCTTTTGACAATGGCGGAAAGTTTTCATCGTTCATTTCTGGAACGAAATTCTCATCATTTTTCACAACAAATGACTCCTCTGACTTTGACAAGTCAGATTCATTGTCAGAACTATTTTCAGATTTCACAACCCATTTTTGTTTGTTTAAATTGACTTTTCTTTTATAAAAACGTTTTGAATTTTCACCAATTTCGAAAGTCGAATTTTTATCAACACATTTCTTTCTGAAATCTGAGTTAGAAGAAACTCCCTATTTTATGTTGGCCGGCTTTGGGCAATTCCAAGCAATATGTCCAACTTCTTGACATTTGAAACAGGTTCTTCTGTCAACTCTTCGTTCAGATTCTTTCAACACCTTCTTCTTCCAGAAATTCTTTGTTTGACTGTCTCCTGAACAGCTTCTCTTTTTCTTCCTCTGAACTTGTACCTGAAACAAATTTAGTTTTTGAATTATAATTTTTCTCATTTTTATAATTTTCTGGAGGAATAAAACCTAATCCCTTCTTTTTGTAATTACCGTTATGGTTTGGTTTCTTTTGAAAACCAGAACCAGAACTGTAACCCTTTTTCTTGTTTAATCTTTGTTGAACTCTTGAGGTGTAGGGTTTAGGTTTTTTAGCAAGATTTACATCTTTTATTTCAGAAATATTGATTTCTGTTAGTTTGAAAACCTTGTTGATCATTTCAGTTTTAACACCTCTTATTGGAAATTCTTCATCGGAAAATAATTTGTCAGAATCATTCAAAGTATATGCTACTTTGAATGTTTCATCATTCATATTATTTTTCGACATCAGAAATTCTTTATTGTAAACCCGTTTGACCGGAGAATTCGGACTCTTGTCTGATGAACTTGAACTTTCAGATTTAGACTCTGACTTTGACTCTTCATCCATATCCAACACCTGATCGAGCACTTTCTTTAATAACTCGGACTCATGATCAGTGTCAGACGCTGTGAATGTAACGTCAATGTTGTCTGGTAACTCATCAATAGTTTCAGACTTTAACTTTATGTTGACTGCCTTTTTTAACCGTTCCTCATTCGGTTTTCTGGGAGAATAACTTTCCCAGATCGGAGGCGGACACTTGTTATATTTGACACTTTGTTTCTTACTAGTATCCGTAGCTTCCGACTTTTTATCTTGAAAGGCTTCAAGACCTGCAACAGTAGGATAAACTCTATCAATCAAATAATCACAAGCTGTATAACTCATCAGCAATCGTTTGATTCTCTCATTTTCAATCTTTTCGAGTTCCAAATCCTTCTTCAGCTTCGCACAGTCTTCAATATACTCATTGATGACCTTCTGCTTAGTCATTAACGTTGAACTCATCATTGTCATAACAGCATCTACTTCTAAGTTTGTCTTGTTCAAACTATCAACAGTTCTGTTTAGCACATCATACGATTCTTTTACGTATTTCACATCAAACAACAATTTTTCTTTCAACTCTTCTAGTTCACTAATCTTCTTGTTTTTCTCTTCACAATGTTTGCAAGATTCCAAACATTTCAGACAAGGTTTTGTTACCTCAACAATCTTTTCAACTTCGACAATTTTTTCAACTATTTTCTCCACTTCAACAATTTTCTCCACCACCTTCTCAAACACTGGTTCTTCATCAAATTCTACTTTTACTTCACACTCTTCATCTTCAACCTTTCTTGTCGAATTTTCTTTATCTATTGCTTTTTCAGCTACCATTTTTGCCTTTTCTTCAGCAATTTTTCTTGCTTCAATTTGTTCTTCAATCACCTTTCTTGCTTCCATTTCTTTCTTCAGTTGAGCAGCTCTTTTCTCTTTCAACATCTCAATCTTATCTGCAAAAAACAAATTAAAACTGTAAGAATCCAATTGTCGTCTAGCTTTATTAATATATTCTTCGTCGTCATCGGTGTCTGCATCACTTCCTAATTCCTTGAAAATCGGTATTCTTCTCGGACAATTCTTAGACTTGATTGATTTTCCTGCAGAAGTTGAGTTTTCAAGAATTTGAGCAATAAATGCTGAATCAGCCGGAACATATTTGTGCCAGCTAAAACCCTCTGCCACTTTTTCATCATCTTGATTTACAAGATAAGCTTTCTTCTTTCCATCTTCAATGGCACGGGATGATGACGGTTGTTGAGTAAGCTGATGATAAATTGATTTTCGATGATAATCGTTGTTTCCAAACGGATCTTGTCTTCCAGTTGCTTCTTTATTTGTACACTCTCGTTTAAAATGTCCATTTTCTCTGCAACGAAAGCAAGTAACCTTTGATTTGTCAAACCCTAACGGAGATGTAGCAACATCACGAAGATCATCTCTACCGGTGATTTGTGTGAATTTTTCTGCTCTTCTTATAGCACTGGCTAAACACCACTTGATGTCCATCAACTCAAGTTCCTCAGTATCAATCTGGTCATAATCTTCCTTAGTAAGCATTGGATTTCCGATTCTTCCAGCAACTAAACTTTCATAAGATTCTAACATAGTAACAAGTGATGCCATGTGTTGGTTAGCCCCTTCTGGAGTGAGATTTTGACCATTTTGAATATTCAATGTAACATTGCATTGCAGATTTGTTGAACTTTGTCGTTGAGAACTTGGTGTTGTGAAATTCGGATCAAAACTTGAATACGATGACGAATATCCACCAATCTGAGTTGTAGTGCTAACATTTGTTCCAGAAGAACCATCAGCACTGAAAGCAGTTTTAATCTTCGGACTCGGAGTAGTCTCAAATTTGCTTCCTCTGTAGTATAGACTAACATCTTGTTGAGCATTTGGATTATTCATGATAGCAGTTTTCTGAACATCTAATTCATGTTCTTCAAGCTTCTGAATGAACTTAGCCAAATTCATACTTTCAGATTTTCTCATATGTTTTAAGATCAACAAATATGTTCCCCATTTATGTTGTGGTAGCGCATCAGCTAGCTTATCAACGCATTCATCATCTTCTTTCTTGATTTCCAACCTTCTCATTTCCTGGACAAGATGAAAATATCTATCGATAGTCGTTTTTGTTGATTCACCTTCAAATGCTGTAAACATATCAAATGATTTCTTTAGTAATGCACATTTATTTTTGATCATATCAGCACTTCCCTTAAACTTGTTAATCAACGCCAACCAAATTGATCTAGCAGTATCTGCATGTTGAAGCAACACGAAAATATCTTCTTTTACTGCTTGTTGGAGAAGACTAATCATCATTTTTTCACTTGTGTATTTTAATTTTTCAACTGCTGAATAGTCACTTAAAGCTTTTTCATTCCCACGATCATCTTTCGGTTTAACGTAATCTACATCTAACGAACACCATGCATCAAACTTATAAGCTTGCACCCAGTTTTCAAAACGATTTTGCCATCCTTTAAAATCCTTGATGTACATAAGATTTGGAGGCTTTTGAGACGTTCCCGTTTCATTTTCAATTTCAATTGTTTCTGCAGCTGTGACTATGGCAGCTGGAGCAGTAGCAAACGCGTTGTAAAACTCTTCTTCCATGTTTCGGTAAAAAGTATCACAAATTCACAAAGTTCACACGAAATGAGTTTTCAAACGGATTGAAGTTAGAACTATTGGTGCGAAATGAACTTGAAGCGAAAAGACCTTTTGGTGCGAAATGACCCTTTTCAAACGAAATAGCACTTTTCAAGCGAAATGGGATACCAATTCGTGCGAAATGAAGATTCTTGGTGGACCTTTCAAGCGAAATGAAGTCTCAATTCGTACAAAATGGAGTACAATCTGATCAATCCGTGCGAAATGGAGGACTTGTTTCACACGAAATGGACTATTTCGCACAAAATGCTGCTGACGTCACACAATCGGCCATGATTTTGTCAAAATTGATCAAGAATTAGGTCGTTTTTAGGTCTGATTCTTTCAAGGATTGTTTAAAATAGTATTACGTGTGTTATATGTGAAATTCAATCCATTTTAACCGTAAAATCTTGTTTACTTTTGAAAAATGTGAATAAGAATGAGTAGAAGTCAGAAATTTTGGTGAAATCGAGCTGATTTGGTAAGAACTCTTCCTCCTGAGCTCTGATACCACTTGTAGGATCGTTTGCATGACCAAAATGAGTCGTTCAGAAGAGTTTTAATCAATACGAGAGGCGGAAACAAACGTATCGACTTTGAATCAGCTTGATTTACACACAGAATCACTTTTAATTGTCTTGTATATTGATATAACAATGATTACAGGCAGTAGACACTTCAGCAGCACTTCGGCTCTGGAATCCGGAACTATTACAAATGAATGGACAAGCTAGGTATTTATAGACGATGCACTTCGCACGGAATGGTCAAGTTTCATTTCGTGTGAAATGGTCATTTTTCCATTTCGTACAAAATGGCTTTTCCATTTCGTGCGAAATGGTCCTTCATAACCAAAACTTTAAAATCTAGCCTACCGAGCTCCATTCCATCCAATCTAGATACAAGACTCGATACAAGACGAAGTCGACAGACATATGCACCAACAAATTGGGGGGCATTACTTGGGCGGTACCAAATGCTTTACCTAGACTGATCACAAGGGCCTCCCGTGTATCTATGATCGAAAGAGCTAAAGCAACCAATGGCACTGCTGGATGGAACTTTGGAATGAGTGCGACTGTGAAACCTGAACGTGCATGAGCTATGCAACTCACTATCAACTCTAACTTACTTGATCAGACTCGCACTGTTCAAACTGGAGAACTGAAGGAACATAATTTACAAGTTAAACCCATGTGGGGCATGGAGGAGCAACCATTGACAGGTCGGACGATATTCGCTACCTCATGGAACAAATGTGGGTCTCATTATACGGCAATTGTAGGGAAACTCGGGTTGAACGAAGCACACCGGCCTCGATATTCTACTTGTCTGGGTTATGATGAGAGATATTAGGATCCATAGATCTTGCACTGGTGATCGGGCGTGAAGGCCCACTTGGTAATGTGCGTGAATGATGTTTGACTTGTGGGAAAGTCAAGATGGAGTATCAGCAATCAGAAACACCCATATGAGAATGAGAACAGACTATCATGGATCTTGTCGTTAGTCTACTTACAACCCGAAACGGAACCAATATCACCTGGGTGATCGTGACTGTCTCATGTAACCAGTACACCCTTGTGAACTGACGAGTCTTCATAGCTTGTGAACATTCCTCTGAGGGAGGCAGCTATTTAGGAACGAGGTGCCAACTCCTGTTACCTCTGAATTTGATCTATGCATGATTTATGTCAGGCAATACACAACACCCTTGGCTCACGTCAGGACCAGGGCATTGTTTATCACCGTTGGATAAACGATCAGAGAGAACGAACTCTCCTGGCACTTGAAGACATGCTGCAAGCATGTGTGTGACTGGCTTTGGTGCAAATTTGAAGGACTCTTACCTATGGTTGAGTACTACTGTGACAGTTATCATTTTGGTAACCAGACAGCTCTGTTAAGGCATTACATAGACAATAATGCCAACCTTCTTGTTAGACTGAGATGGCTGACAACTTAGTTACTGGTCCAGGACTGGTACTCGAAACTCTTGGGAAGGTTGTTTGGATCGGGAGCCGATTAGTGGCAACGAGTGATCGTCAGGAAAGCTGATAAACTTGGGAAACCCTGGAAGATCGTTGTAGGCGATCGTATTGTGTAGAAACTCTCACCCTGGGAGGGTGTGGAATGCTTGGGAAGCATGGCGAGCTTAACTGGCGTCGCGATGGACCATTCAACAGTCTGGGAAGAATCGGGTAACGTACGCGATGTCATTTATGTTTCGGATCTAAGGTAGTGGTTGTCTGATGAAACACGTGCGATACCTTTACTGGAGGAATTTATCGAACACATGGACCCGGAAGTCAAGGTTCGTTAACATAGTCGTATCCCGATTGTGAGAGTTCGTTGGAACTCAAGACGTGGACCGGAGTTCACGTGGGAGCATGAGGATCAGATGAAACTCAAGTATCCTTAACTTTTTCCGGTTGACCAATCTAATTCGGGTACTATTGGTGAATTTCAGGACGAAATTCCTCTTCAAGTTGGGGACGATGTGGCACCTGAGGAAAATCCGCAACAATCTTGATTTATCACTTCACACCCTTGTGCTTACTTGTCAAATTTCGGGACGAAATTTCTTTCAAGTTGGGGATGATGTGACAACCCGAACTTTTAAGGTTAGCAAACTCTTGGTTCCTCTGTGACAACCCTCATAAATCCAGGTATCCGTACAATTAATTAATATTGATTAGTGCTTAATGATTGTGCTGAATCACAATTAACGACTTAAACTGCTTTCTGATTTCTGCATCTTACTTACATGTGCATCACATTTCATACTGTCACAACATTCTTACATGCAAACTCTTAGTGACATAAACGATGCAAAAAACGCAGTTAGCACAGTTAGCGGATAACTCAGAAATATGCTGACAATGTCAGTACATAGACAGACAGTGTTTTGAGACCCAGTATGAGCCAGAAACAAGGTACTACACTAGTATGGAGTGTAGGGAAGTAAGGACCATAAAACTGCGTCACTAGGTGATAATTTAAGTGCCAGAAAGTGCCTAAAACCCACTAAAAGTGCAGAATTCTGCATATTTCAGCAAAATTCAGCATTTTAATAAACCAGTAACATGCAAAAATATGGCAAAATGGTCCTGTATGCTTTCCTAAGTGTCGGGAATTAAAAGTGACACAAAAGGGTACCAAAAGACCACTAAACGGAATAGTTTGACACTTTAACAAACCGGTATCTAACCGAACAACCGGACATTACCCGAAACACCAAAATATTGCTAGAAGCATTGTTTTATTATTTCTTGGCTAGTTATGGTCCCCGAACACCTTAACACACTATATAACATACCTTATGCATAACACCTAAACTAATGCACTTAGCTTTCAACTAATCATCTAACTTATCATTTAAACTTACACTTACCCCCCCCCCCCCCCCCCTCATGATTTACGGCCCCAAGGGTGGCCCAACCTTGATCCCCACAATCTTGATAGATATGGCATAATCTCAATGGATTTAGGAGAAGATTATGATGTGTACTTAAGGGGCATAAAACCCAATGGACAAAACTCCAAATTGGTTATAAGAACACAAGAACTCACCTCATCTTCACCACACTTCTTCTTCTTCCTCTCCTAGCCATTCTAGGCCGAACACCCCTCTCCACACCACCACCATTTTCATTTCAAGTTCATCTATTCCAAGCTCATCTCAAGGTGTTAGAAGGTGATTAAGGAAGCTTGGTGCTTGTGGATCATCAAGGACCTCTTTCGTTTGCTATTATCCTCCACTTTTGTCATCGCCATCATCTTGTGTTCTTCCCTAACTTAGAGCTAGTAGTAAGACTCTCATAACCCTTTTTTACTTCTATTTTAGTTGGTTAAAAGATGTATTATGTTGTAAATCACAAAAACACTAAAGAACATAATCTTGAATCTTGAACATAAGCTTAACATATGATGGAATAGTGATGCAACTATGTTGTTTAGTACATGTATGATACTTGTTGTTGTTTACTTGAGATTATGATGTTGAACATCATAAGGAGCTTGCTAGATTGTGATTAAACACATGATCTAGCAAGATTAGAGGATGATTATGTGTTAACACAAGAAGATCATCCTCATACATAAGCATGAACTGGAATAGAAAGATGATTTCTTGAAAAATAATAAACAAAGTGAGCTAGTAATCTTATGGATCTAAGATTTATGGATGGTTTTCCAAAAGAACCAAGTTTAAAATGTGATTTTTAGAAGATCTTGGTTTTTACTTAACTATACACTATTTTTAGTGGAAAAACAAGTGTATAAACACTCATGAAACAAGAAGATCTCACAAAGAAACATTTTTGTAAAATATGTTTACAAGTTGTAAACACCTAAATTCTTTAAGAATGAGATTTTTAAAGAAATAAACACACTTTAAAGGATAACTAGACCTACTAAATACACTACCAAGTTCCTACAAGTTTTAATAAAAGATCAAGTTCATGTTGTTATGTAAATTGTATAGTTTTTACACTTGGTAAGTATAAGTTATTTAGGGATTGATTGTTGATTGTTGTGATGATTTTTGAAAAGAAAATGATATGCTTTAATAGCATGGACACCTCCATTTTCAAAGGAAACTATGGCAAAATTTTCTAAAAATACAAACACTTAGAAAATATTTTCTAAACAAGTATTTACAAGTATGTTTTAAACTATGTTTTTCAATATAAACCTTGCCATAAATTTTGTTACAAAAAATGCAAATATTGGAGGTTGTTTTTATAAATAAAAATGGGTAAATATATATATATATATCTTAAGACACTTGTGTAAATATTTGTATACTTTGTGAAATAGTTATATTATTTTAGGGTAAAATAATATAACTTAACATAATACCAAAAATTTACAATCCAAAGTATTACCAAAAATCACAAGGAATAAATATACAAGTTACACACTTAATATTGCGAAACCGAACGAAGGAACGTAACTTACAAATATTCCGGAAAATACCGCTATAAATATATTTTTGGTAAAAATTATTTTGGAAATGAAAGAAGTGAAATTATGATTTTTGTACATATTACCAAGTTATATCATATTTTCGACAAGGAGAAAAACATATTATTTTGGGAAGTAAAAATATACTTTTCTTAGAATATTTAGAAGATATATGATTTTTGAGAAAAATATATATTTTCAGGAAACACATTATTTTTGGACAAGTTTAGATATATTTTCTAAAGTGAGACTTGAAAATATATTGTTGTGGAAACATACTATTTTGATCTACAAATACAAGAATACGAGTACACATGTATGAGAATACCCCTATCCTTGGGAAGGAAATTCGAAAATAAAATACTTGAGAAGTATTGTTACAAATGTATTGTTTAACGATTATTCCAAAATGAAATTTAATTTAAAGTTAAAATAATTATTATTTTAACAAGTAATTATAACTTGGAATAATAATGGGAACATAAGAAGCGTGACTCAAAAATATAAATACAAAAGCAAGGTACGCGTTCGTCTAATAGACATTAGTAAATTGTAGGGAGTCGTGCTAGCTGAGGAGATTTGGGTTACGATTCTGAAGACGCAATACAGTGAGTTCATGTCCTCCTTTTCTTTAAACTGTTTTGTTTATTTACTTCGGGGGTGAAATACATGTTACAAAAGAATTACATACGAATACTATTGGTATGATTAGCCTAGGAAAGAACCATAGATCATGTGATTGGGTAGGCGGATACTTGGGACCATTAATCCTCGTATCAGGACCGAGGGGCATGAGTGATAGATCTATTTGGGTGTAGCGAGCCCACACCCATGAGGACCAGGGTGGCCCATAGGGTGACTATGTCTTCCAGCCGGAAGCCCGGTACAACTTTGCTAGGTTTGAGTCTTCCTACACCGTCACACATATCAGTGGCCTTGCAAACCATTGGTGATCTTTTCCTTGTTTGCTTTCATACCGGGACATACATACATACATACATACATACACTGTTTACAAAGGTTTACACCTACTTATACAAACACATGAACTCGCTCAACTTTTGTTGATGTTTTTAAACTACATGTATTTCATGGAACTAGTGGATCTGGCAGGTGTATGCATGTGTCTTCAAGCTGCGTCGTGAATAAAAGATGTTATCCATGGTTGTTGAGTTTAGGGGGTGTATCCTAATCCTGGACGGGATACATGTTTCTAAACTCCGGTTCTATTTAAAGTCTTTTGTGGAGTCTTTATGAACTCAGTTAGACATGTCATGGTTTGTAACTTAATTTAGTGTCGATGTTTTCAGACAAGTATGTTATGGTATTTTCTAAACTTAATTAATGGATGAACATCTCATGTTTTTATCATATAGCGTTGTTATGATTGAATGCTATGGTATTAAGTAAGTCACACCAATAACCACGCTTCCGCAAAAGTCAGGGTGTGACATCCTCGACTCCTAGTAGGCACGGTTACATGTTGAGGATGTTATTATGATTCTTTTAATTGTGTTATGATTCTTGTGTTATTATTCTTTTATTTGCAACTTATGCTTCATTATCCATTAATCATATATTATACGTGTTGCATTACCTGTTGTCGTTATATGTTAGACAATATAGGTCCACCTAGCCGTACACCCTTCGGGTGTAAGAACTCTCATCGGCCACATACCCGGAGCCCGACCCGAGAAAACACACGCATAGTAATGCTACCATCGTGATTGGGCCATGTGAAGCCCAAACAAAGTGGAGGTGGGCCGGCTAGGAGGAATTAGTTTATACATACACTTCCAATATCATAATAATAATCCTTGTGTTATCTCAGGCCCAAAACCGAGCCCAGCCTCCTTCCCATTATTTACGTGCATGATGTGTTAGATGTCACGACCCTTTTTGCAAACCCTACTCTTTCCTCAACCCTCTACCTTGGATGGTAGTCTCTTCATATCGAAACCCTACTTCCTCTCCCTTGACTCACGAACGGCAGGAGAAACCCTCCCCTCGAGACACAATCCTACTTGATCAAGCGTTTGGTTAGTGAATATATATTTATGTTAACCCCTAATTGGTGATCTTGTTATGTGTAATCTTGTTTAACGAATTATATGTGTGATGTATTTGTGTGCAAACATGATTGTGGATCATCCTGCTACTAGCAAGTATAGATACGATTAGTTAAGTCCAGTTAACTTTTGTATAATCTTGTTTGGTTATGTGTAATCGATTATAATGTGAATCTGCATGATGATGAATTGTAATATGCCACTCATGATAGTCTGTTTGATCGACATATGCCTTATTAAATGATGAATGGATTATTTAATACAATGGGTAAACACTAAAGGATGAGTAAGGTGGGGGATTAATCTTTGTTATTAATTGGGCCGCACACATGTACTCGGAATAGGATGGCTATGACATATATGTAATATGTTAAGTGTTGTGAGTTTAGAATGAATTAAATATGGGTTAGGATGGTTATGACAATTGGGAAAATTGGACTAATAGTATTAATATGCAAGTCTGTTTGGGCCAAGGTGGTAATCGAATAAGTTACATAGTAAGTGGGCCTGGAATGGCACTTGGGCCGCATCTCCTCTCGGTGTATGTTGGGCCGGCAGGATTGCCGAGCTGATTGTCGTGAAATAAACCTAAGCGGTTAGTAATTGTTAACATTGAATCATGTTAGTGCTGATTGGGCCTTATGTTAATGGGCTCGAACCACATGTGCCGCACATCTATGGGAGTAATATATCGACCCGTTAAGTGTCTAGTTGGGTCACAAAATTGTGAGTGTGAACTTGTGTCGTAAACGTGCTAAGACTCGTATCCATTTTCAATAAAAGTTATGTTTCAATGTTAAAAAAAGTTGTTGAGATTTGAATTTTTTTTTTTAAATTAACTAACACAAATTATTAAAAAAAATAAATTAAATGGTGAATAAAATATTATTTCAAAATAAATAAATGCTTGAAAATAGAACGAAAAAACAAATAAACACTTTAAAATAAAATATTAGATTACTTTTGTAACCCCCCGTGTTACGGAAGTCAAAGTCAAAATCAAGGTCAAAGTCAAAGGAAGAAAAGATTGCTAATTGCGATCTGTCACTCCTTACTTAATTACTAATTTGACTACTTTGACTAGTAATCGAATCCTTTTATTTAATCGCTTTAGTTGTATTATGTGGAGTATCTATTAATAATCGAGGTTTAATCGATGTTTATCGCATGTTTTATCGATTTGTCGCTTTATCGCTAATCGCATCGCAACCACGCTCGCACCTTGTTTGATATGTTCTGTATATTGTTTTACGTGTGTGTGTTACTTAGGTGTTACTTGTGCGTGTTTAATTTATGTTTGTGGTGATTAATCGAGACACAATCACAACTCTATCGCAACGCAATTTAATCGCAAACGCTAAACGCAAGTTACTTATGATGATTGTATGTTAGATATAGTATTTGTGTGTGTTTATTATCAATCTATCGCATCGCAACCTCGCTTAAACGCATCGCAACGCCCAACACGTGAAACCAAATGCCAAAACGCAACTCGTCGGAGCCACTCGATCGAATGGCCAATCGATCGAATGGCCATCCAATCGAATGGCCATCCAATCGGATTGCCATCCGATCGAGGTGCTATCCGATCGAGATGCCATCCTATTCGACACTTGTGAACTTTCCCTTTTTGGCAACCTATAAATACCCCTCTATCACATCATTTGTGATGTGATTGCTCTCTCATTCGACCAACAGCACTCAAGACCTCATTTCTCTCGATTTCTCGCGATTCTTGTAAGTTTTCAGCCTAAATCTTGTACTTCTATGATCTACACACACTTCTTCATCATTTTCACCTTTGAATCTTAACTTTTAACCGTGAAATCAACGGATTTGAGGTGTTCTAGGGTGATGTCATCATGGAGTTCTCATAAACTTCAAGCTTTGACCTCATTCCACCAAGAATAACTCAGATCTGAAGGAGTTCCACATGATTTCACAACGATTTTGCATAGATCTAAAAAAATTCAAAGTTAAAAGGATTGAAAGAAGTTTTTCCAACTTTCTTTCAACTCTTTTACACTCAATACATTCAAAACCGATGGAATCGGAGATCACTCAGATCTTCTACTCATTTCTTAGTGAAGCATCGATCTGAGATTTGGTTTCTGTCAAAGAGACAACCGATTTCGGATTGAACATGAACAACTGTCACGAACAGTTAGCTGAACGGACTAGGGTGATTCCTGTTTGATCGGACGACTTGGGACTTGACGAGGTTCCGTTGTTTAGTACGTTATCATACCGTCTCGATCAAACTGCAAGAATTTCAAAAATAATCAAGTTCAAGACGATCTGGTTCGTTGGGACGGATTGCCGTTCTATCGGATAGCCATCCGATTGGATTGCACTTGATTCCACACTTAAACACTTGTTTCAAATTGTCAAAGATCTGAACGTCGAACGGATTGCCATCCGATCGGATAGCCATCCGATCGAACGACCATTCGATCATTTGACATTTGGAACTTCGACACTTAATCATTTTCATAATTTTCAAAGAACATTAGTTTCTAACGGATTGCTATCTGATTGAGTGACCATCCTGCTGTGAACTTGTTCTCACTAAGTGTCCTACCAATCGGATCGCTTTCCGATCGAACGACCGTTTGATCGACGACCTGAAGGGTAGAGATACTTCCCTGTTTTCAAAATACTACTACAAAAACTCCAAAGCCATCATACATAAACACATCCCTCCCAAACGAATGTCAATCCGACCGAATGGCCATCCGATCGGATGACCATCCAAACGGATTGACATCCGATCGAATGACCGTCTGGTCGGATTGCCACCCGATCGGATTACCATTCAACACTTGGTCACTTTGCACCGTTTTATCGCGCCATTCTTCGCTTACGCTATCGTTAACTGTTCAGGCTAATCTCTCAGCGCTCCCTTCAATCCAAGAGAGTGTTTATTTACTTAAACACAATATGTGAGTATACTCGAACCCTTTTTGCTTTACGCACTTTTGGGGGTTACATACGTTACTTATTCAAAATCACATTCGACACATAACGCAAACACTATTTATACGCTGACCGTTATTGTTAGGAAACTTTATTTGTAAGTATTGAAGAAAATCAGATTCAACTTGATCTATGAAGAAGATAACACTCCTGAAGATCACAACAAGAAGAAGAAGATCGGATATGACAACTGAAAGCTGCAACATCTACTTCAAAGTATCGTAAGTTGATCAAGAGTTGAAGAAGATTATCAGAGAAGGTCCTTCTGATGGATCTGATGATATTTTTGATGAAATATCATCAGTTTCTGACGATTCTGATCATCAGATTTTCTGATGATATGTTCACCAGAATTTCTAATGAAGTGGTTTATCAGAAATCCTGATGGATACCCCACTTGTCTAAAATCAGCTCTATCCTGCCACAATAACCGAAGTAAGTTGACATTATTGGATATCATGATGACAAAGGCCACTTGATAATTGGATTCAATGAATATGTCAAGAAGCTACTTTTTGCAGGAAATAATACATGAATAAACTAATGTTTATTCATGTATTCAGCCGTCTATAAATATAAGGCTCATCAAGCAGAGAACAATGAGTTAAGCTTAGCATTCAATACATACTACAAACTCCATTGTCCTTTCACCCTCAGAATTCAAGTATTCATTTGTAATAGATAATAATCTTACAATCACCTTGTAAACCATTTTGTTTCAAAGTGATATAAACTTGAAAATTCTGTAGGTCTTGTTTCTTGAAAGTCTGATTTCCATTTCCGCACACTTTTTCACATCTACTGAAATCACTTGCCATATTACGTGAAAAGAAGTTTTTAAGTCCAAACTGGGACCAACAATTGGTATCAGAGCAGATTGAATAAATCATTTTCAAACGATCAATCGCTCGTCTTATTTTCTCTAAATATGGCCAGCTTTCAATCATGGAATAATGATTTTAACATTGGCTCTATATCTAAAGCTCGGACTCTGGTCAGAGAAGAATACCCCCAATGGAAAATCAGGATGGTCAATTTCCTTAATGGTCATGACCGAGCTCTGTTTCAATCCATTGAAAGGGGTCCATATATACCAATGACTGAAATACCAGCTATTCCAGAAACTGACCAATCACCTGCAATCCCTGCCTCCCGAGCTCCCAAAAGTGAAATACTTTGGAGCCCGGAAAACAAGGAAAAGGTGGCTGGGGATGAAAGGGCAAAGTCACTCTTAATAATGGCTATCCCTAATGACATATTTTCACAAGTTGATGCTTATGCATCAGCTAAGGAAATATGGGATCAGTTGGAAAATCTTTGTGTAGGAGGAGAAAGGATGAAAAGAAACAAAAGAACAAACAACGTTTCCTCATATGAGAGATTCAAAAGTTTACCTAATGAAAGATTAAATGAAACATATCAAAGATTTACAAAACTTTTGAATGAGTTAAAGAAATTTGGAATAACAAAATCAAATGATGAAAGAAACATAAAATTTCTGGATGCCTTACCTAAAGAATGGAGAAGTCTAACCATGACTTTGTCCTCAACCTTAGAACTAGGTAATATGAGTCTGCATGACTTATACAACATTCTGGTCCCCAGAGAAGAAGAAATATTTGAAGAATCCATTCAAAGAGGGGGATCTTTAGCTCTTATCTCAAACTCACAAAGAACACCTACCAATGATCCACAATCATCAAACAGTCAAAATCTTGAAATTTCTGATACATCATCAGATTTTTCAGCTTTTGCTGAAGCAATTGCTCTGCTCACCAAAACCTTTGAGCAGAGGTTGAGGGGAGGAGGCCAAAGATACCAGAAGATTGACAGAGGGAGGATGGATGGAAGATCTAAGGAAGAAGGTAGATCTAAGGATAAGGGAAAAGCTGAAGTTGTGTGTTACAAGTGCAAGCAGAGGGGCCACTATGCATCAGAATGCAAGACGAAGAAACTGAAAGATGTTGCTTATTATAAGAAGAAGCTGGAAGAAGCAAAGAAGCAGCAACAAGCTAGTTTAATTGCAGGAACTGATACATGGCTATCTAATGATTCTTCTGATGATGAAGAAGAAGAAATGGCTAATTTCTGCCTTATGGCACTTTCTGATGACCTACCAGAAACTTCAGGACAGAAGGTAAATTTAGATAATCTTGATCTTGAACACAAGCTAAACAAGCTCATGTCAGATTTTCTAAATCTGCAAGATAAGCAGAAATCAGATAGTAAAAAATCTGATGAGTTGCAAAGGACCATGAATAAAGTCATACTTGAAAACCAATTACTAATAGAAGAAAGTTTAGATCACATACCTAAAATTGAGTTCTATGAAAATGAAAGAAAAGATCTTTACAAGAAAATTAATGATAAAGAAATTAACATAAGAGGTTTTCAGCAAGCTAAAAAAATCATAAATTTCATTGAGTCCACACCAAAGAACAAAGGAGAGGGTTTAGGATATGTAAAAACAAAAGAAAGTAAACCCACTGTCTTTGTAAAAGCAACACATCAAATTTTTGATAAATTTTCATCAGAATCTGATTCTGAATCATGCAAATCAACCTGTTCTAAATACTCTTTTGAAAAACCCAACTTTAAAGCAAAAAGTAGTGAATGCAAACAAAAATCTGTAAAATCTCCAGAAGCAGTTCACTCATTTTTTTCAAAATTATCCACTCATTCCATCACAAGAAAGAATATCAGAAATTTATGATAAAGACTCTTGTATGTGTGTTGACATACTGAAGCTTATTCAACACCATCTCCAAAAGAAAAGTGAAAAATCTGTTTATGGCTGATATTCTGATGAAAGGCCATCAAGAGAAAATAATCTGATTAAAATCTCATCAAAAAGAGTACCCAAGCAAGTCTGGGTACCAAAAACCCTCTAATTTTTCCATTTCAAGACCATCATGTGCAGCAGATCTGGTACTGCGATTCTGGAAGCTCCAAGCACATGACTGGGGACAGGAGCTTACTCAACAACTTTGTTTCAAAGCTGGGTAAAATGGTAAATTTTGGAAATGGAGTAAAAGGGAGGATCATGGGATATGGATGCATAAGGTATGGATGTTTGACCATAGAGTAAGTAGCCTATGTAGAAGGCTTAAAGTACAATCTGCTAAATTTTGGTCAATTCTGTGATAAAGGTCTTTCAAATAACCTTATTACCAGAAAAATGCTTGACAATTTGTTTCAATAATAATAAAAAAAGGATTATAAATCTGATAAAACACCAGAAAATCTGATAAATTATCAGAAAATCTGATGTATCATCAGAAAATCTGATATATCATCGGAATATCTGATGAATCATCAGAAATTCTGTTAACTCATCAGAAAACATGTTGAAAAATCAGAATCATCGTTGATTATTAGAACGAATTCATGCATGTCATCATCTTTATCTATATCTCACATCTGCATATTCATAAACTGTAGTGTTGATAACGTCATGTGATAGAAAAATGTTCTGGGAACTCGTTAATAGTTGTAAAGCTTTTTCTCTCCTTCATTAAATACACCTCATCAATATTAAGGAGATTGAAGTGACATATTGGTAGGTAATCATGATATATTATCAGAAAATGGCCGCCTAAATCATTTAATGCTGGAGAGTTTATCTCAGTTATTCCTTATGCCATCTGATAGAAAATTAAATAACAAACTTGAAGTTTCAAACACCAAACATGAAGCTCTATGATGGTACAACTGATCCAGAAGAGCATGTGGCTCAATACAGGGAGAGAATGGAGATCAACCCCATTCCTGAGAGGTTAAAAGAAGCATGTCTGTGCAAGGGTTTCGGATCCACACTGACAGGATCAGCTCTTAAATGGTTGCTAAGTCTTCCCCCTTACTCTATCACTTCATTTGCTAATCTAGTTAATTTGTTTAATAG